>JAODOY010047007.1:0-19255 GCA_025399855.1 Forbesichthys papilliferus | reverse complement strand
CCAGAGATAGAGCTAGAGAGAGAGAGAGAGAGAGAGAGAGAGAGAGAGAGAGAGAGAGAGAGAGAGAGAGAGAGAGACTGACGGAAGTGAAGGGTTGCCATGCGATAGCTTCCCAGTAGGGTGCATATCATTCTTTGTGAACCCTACAAACATGGCAACGCGCGCCTGTGAACAGCCTGCGTTGCCAAGCCAGTGATGTACAGTATTTCTAGAGCATAGCATTTGGTAGCCCGACAGGGAGTTCATTAGTGGTCACAAAGGGCTCTGGGAGTCGATTGGCGTAGTGCTTCACTGTATTTTCTCCTCATTAGCTAGTCAAGAGCACTGGCCAAGTCTCCGACAGATGCAATCCTGAACTAATATAATAATATCATGTAATTCACATCACATATCATGCTGTTGTTTGTTGCTGTGATTATCACTATAAACCCATTTAAATTGTTAATGTTTTGCTAGTCTCATAAAGTAATAGGGGATACGGCTAAATCCCAGACTCTTCTAACAAATTAAATACACCCAAATTATTAATGGTGTTTAGGCTGGACGAAACCTCAAGCAAACGTTCGCAAACAACAGTAGGTTCACATACCAAACATGGCAAGTCTCAGCATAGCCCTCATCAACAGAGGCGGAATCAGTGAGTTGCTGCTGACAGCCAGATGCTTATTAGCTATAGGTCAAGTATGTTAGGTTTGCCTACTCCCCTAAGAGGAAACATGGCAGTGGAAGAGAGTGATGGGCGTATTGAAACAGCTAGAGGATTATCCCGGGACTGGGTGAGGCATGCTGAGAATGATAAAGGCAGCCTGTGATTCAGATCCTGTAGAGAAAAAAAGGAATTAAATAAATTCATTAATTAAATAAAACGCAGTATTATTCACTACTGTTTAAAGTGAGACATGGGAACCGTGACTTTCATTGCTCTGATCCTCCTCACACTTCACGATCATTAGGATAGTCGATAACGATTCTAGTGTAATCTTTCAAGGCAGATGGTCATGGGTTTGATCCCCAGAGTTGGGCATGGAGTTCAGGAGTCCTTACCTATTTAAGATGCACAGTATTACGTGTATTTGTACTCATTTAAAGTTATTACAAAATAACAATTAAATGAACATGTGATCTGAGACCCATTACACCAACTGTGTTACTGGAATGCCCTAGAAAGAATTCCTATTCTTCTAAAATAGCATTTATTCGTAATGAGTTGGAATACCACATCTGCATTCGGATTATGAAATATTACAGGGCAGCAAGAGAAAAGATTTAAGACAGGGGTGCCCAACTCCGGTCCCGGAGGGCCCCTATCCTGCATGTTTTAGATGTCTCAAATCAATGGGCTTCTGCAGAGACTGATAACGAGCCATTCATTAGAATCAGGTGTGTTGGAGCAGGGAGACATCTCCGGGTCCCTATCCTGCATCCTGCATGTTTCCTGCATGTTTCCCTATATATCGTAAATCCCCTGATTTAAGATATAACAGCAAGTGAGTCATTGCCTCTTTTCCATTTTATTCATCACTTATCTTTAATTAAAGGAACGAACCGTTTAATTACAAAGACAAATGGCTGTTCAATATACGTACAGTAGCAGAACAGCATGTCATGTACATAGCCCTGTATTCATAACATAAGGCACAATCATTTTTTAAAGATGTTAGAAGTCGGTTATTACTTTATACTAGTACTGTACTTTTAGACTAAGGTCAGTTTGCAAACATTCCTACTTTGGCCTTGTTCTTCAAAAGACAAAAGCATCGATCGTCCTGGGCGCACATTGCCCTTTACATCCAAAGATCTTTGTATTGCGCTGCAGTCTAGTTAGATTTCTGAGAGAAATAAGGTTTCTAGGCTGTAGTATGTCTGACTCAAATAACACTTTATTAGGATCAGGCTGACAAACACAATCTACAAATGATTCAAATGTCTAATGGAATAAAACATTTAAAAAGGTATAGTCAGCGATTGTAAGATAATACAGTTGTATATCTACTTGTGACTGATATCTGCCTGTTCTGTGTGTGTGCTGAATATAATAAGTTAGTGTTTCTACACATCCCTGGCTATGTAAATGCACCTCAAAACAGTATCCTAGCCTTCAAAATGTGTTTCCAATATGTGGTGTCAGAGCTTCTGAGGGAGCACTGTGTGGCAGGGAGAGGGGATTTAGTTTCGACCGAGTTAAAATATAAACAATCTTCCTCCAGAATTGCACTTTGGTAAAACCTTATAGTACCACTGTACCAAACAGAAGCTCATATAATGAAGCTGTTCAATATAACCTTCATTTTGTCAATCGAATGTGAACACAAGTAGGCCTTACTAAACAATTGCAATTGTAACCCCATATTGGCCCTGTACTGAACTCGACACGTAGCAGTATGGAAAGAAACAAGTCAGAAAACCTAACAATACCTTGACATGCTATTTACAGTAAACAGTTCATAAATGGCACTCTGGCCTATTATTAACCGCAGGCAACACAAAATGGCTATGAAACACACGAGTTCAGGGGGACGACAGGTACACAATAGCAGCCCAGGGGGGTGTGTTGTGTCTGTACTGTATGTGCTAGTCAAGGGTAAAGCTGCGTACATACAAGTACAAAGTGTTGCCTCGCCATGAGAGATAGATTAGATCATGGCGCTGACAGCAGCAGTCAACACAATGTTATTCCTGTGTCAGGAGACACATGTCAGGAGATAAAAGGTGCTGTTCAACTAGAAGAAAGAATCAAGGAAAAGAGGCCCTGATTGGTCAGAAATAAATAAGCATGGTGAAACATTTTAATCGACTAAGGCGTGGGCTATCGACCAGGGCACACATTCTCATGTGTCAATGTCAGATTCTTTTTCAACATGCACAGAGAAAGGTAAGTTAGCAAAACGCAAGGAGGTATATGGGGAATTTGACAAAAAGTTAGCTTACAATTAGCTTGCAATAGCTGACTATACCTTTAAGCTCACAGAGCACACTAATATATTCTAATGCTCTAATTTTAACTTGCTACCAGAAGATATCATATAAGGTTGATGTTCTACTTACTACCAACTCTTCACCTCCCCCAGCCCATGTTGTTATTTAAACTTTTAAAATGTCTCGTTAGCAACATAAGAATGTCATATTTTGACGTGCTCCAGGTGAGACTGCGTTGCAGCTCTGCATTTAAAATGTCATGAGGTGCCTCATAAACGTTTGCTCAAAGTCAAACCAAACTGCGTGAGGGAGAGCTTGAGAAAGAAAGCAGCGTGTGTGAGCGTGAAGTGTCCTGTGCAGAATGGAATACAATGGTCTAGGACATCAGTCAAAACAGATACTAAATAAAAAGGCACACTTTTTTTATTAATAACAAATTTAAATATATATATAAACCTCTCTGAGCTCTGATTAGTTTAAATGTATGTCAAATATTCCTACTGTGCACACAAGTACAACAATAACAAGCGATACGGTATTGTGTTTACTTGTACTGAAGCAGAGGGCTAAACCAACATTTAAATAAAAGAGAGACCTTAAAAACAGCGAGGGGAGAAAATGAAACCGTTGCAAGCTGTCAGCAGAATCAAACAAAACTTTAGTAGGCCTTTTTTAGTAGTGCCCTGACATAAAGTGTGTGAGACGTAAATACAATGTGCGTGAGTTGCAGCACGAACATCCTATGGTGAGAGCAGTAATCCATTGGCCGTGCAGACAGTAATGAGGCTTCCCTGGTGGGAGAGAGGAGGAGCAGAGACAACCTGGGATTCCCAGGTAAAAATATTTTTCAAAGAGGATAGGAAATAAGGAATAAACCCAGAGATGTCTTTTCATCAATCAATATTGTCAACAACCGTGAAAGTTATTTGATGGGTTTAAACACTTGATATCAAAATGGCAGTGACAACGTTTCCTCCTTCATCGCCCAGTTCGCATCGTGATCTTAGTCCAGTCGAGCGGCACCAGATTATCACGCTCGTGTTTGGTGTGTTTGTTTTAGGTCAGCCTGCCTTGAAGAGAACAGGCTCAAACATTGCTCAGAAACGTTTGTTCGCCCTGCTATCTCCCTGCTGGCATTATCATTTACTACAATGAACGGGCTACTTAGCGAGCCGCTGCGTGAGCTATTCCGCCTATCTGAGCTGTCGCAGGTCTATAATGTGTAAGTCGGCCTTGCCATGTTGGCCTCTCTCGAGCTGTGGAACAGTAGCCTTGTCTGCTTTGCTCCTACAGTATACTAGTGTGCAGGCTATGTGCGCATGTTTGTGCGTTTTTAAAAAAAAATCTTTATTTCTCTGTTTGTGTGTGTGTGCGTGCTCATGCGCCATAGAAACCATCTGCTCCCGGTGCGAGCATGAGTCACAGGCCAGCTCTGAGCCATGGCGTCTGCTGTGAAGTCTCCACCCCGCCAGCCTCTTCACACCTCTCTCCTCATCCATGTTCTCTCCTCTATCGCCCCCCGTCATGAACACCTCTTCCGTTGGGCTCGCTGTCCTTTAAACGCCGTCCCGTCCCGTGACCGTCCAGTCCAGTTTGATCATATCGATGACACGGCCCTCCGTTTTGCATCGAGACACTGTCGCCTTGATTTGCCCTGTTCGACGCCTCTCCGGCTGTTGTCTGACCAAGGAGGGGGAGCGATGCAGCCCTGTTTGTTCTGCTGATAGGCTTTCTATCACACAGACGCTGCGGCTTCATCTGCTGCCTCTCTCTGCACACCCGTGTAATGCAGACTGACAATCACAGTGTAATGCAGCACACACAAATACACACGCGCACATGCAGATGCACGCAAACAGGGCCGATTACAAACACCCACGCACGCACAACGCACGCAGATTATTCTCCCATTGGACACCTTTATAGATGTGGCTAAAGGGAGGATTGAGGTCATGGCTAATCAGTGTCACGTCAAATGACACGCTCCGTCAAGGCAGCACGTGCATTCAAGTGTTCTGCATGAGGCATAAGAGCGTGCGCGCGCACACACACACGCACGCACACACACAGGAAGCGGGAATCAATTAAGGCCATGTCAGTTGGGCTGCAAGGTCACCTTGCTACCGTGTGTGTGCGTTTGTGTGTGTGTGTGTGCTTTGCACGTTTAATCCCCTTGAGGAAAAGTGATAGACGGAGGTCAACCTATTCTAACAATACCCATGACTTGTGATTGCTTGACCAGCAAAGACCATATGGACGGTTACTACCACATTAGGCAATAGAGTTAACCATGCTCTCTCACGCGGACACACGCTGAAGAGGAACCACTGCTCAGAATGAGGTTCACTTTTGAAGGCATAACTGTGGGGAGCACACACGCTTGGGACCATCTCTAACCCACTTTGCCACATGCCGGCCATCCTTCTCTGCTCTATTCCATGATGACGCCTCATCCACACCATCCAGAGCCCTAATGGAGGCTGCTGTGCTCACTAATCAATGGGGCAATGGTGCAACTAAGGCCAGCCTTTCTTCTCGTCAATGCTACAGAAGGTAGAAAAGTGTTGTTTTTTTTGTGTTTTCTTTGGGTTGCTTTATCGCGGCGTCTCCCCAGACGTCTTTGATGGGAGGATCTGTGAGTGCTCACCTGTCAATCTGTCTGTCCTTTGATCTGAGCTGGATGGCTGTTAAGACGAGGCGTAGCTATCAAACTGGGAGAAGGTTACATGAACGCGAGGCGAGATAAATACCACATGAAGGTGCACGTGCGATCACACAGCCGAGCGCGAGCTCACACACATACACTCAATGCAAATGATTGCACACCGAAACATCCAAACGTGAATGGGAGATTATTAGAAAGGTTCCCTATTGACCTTATTCACACGGCAGACATCTTCCTCTGACGTCACGCTCACAGGGGGCGGGAAATCGAATTCATTATAACAGCGAAAACAAGTTGACGTTCGTGAATACGGTCAACTGAAGGTCAAAGACAGGAGTTCAACCGCAGCATGGATAAAGGTCACACACTCCAGCAAACAGACCGAGTTGCTCAGAAAGACACACACAGACTGACACTGACGCACACAGACACATGCCAGTATGCCGGCACCATGCGTACGCATAAAGTAAACACATATTCACACGCACACACGCACACACACACACAACGCACACAAATGAAAGCGAACATCAAAGGGCGCTGATCTGTCGTCTCTCAGGCCTCGATGCTTTAGATTAATTATTGGGCTTCATTAGCCCATACAAAAAGAAACAAGAAAATGCACCTCGTGCATCATAATATCACAGCCTACTTATTGTGAAATGCATGGCTTTTGATCTATGGTTATTATATTACTGATATTCCTCAAACTCACTTGTAGCTGCCTTATCCCCTTGTAAATCTCATAACAAACGTACAGTATTCTCTCAGACCAATCGATCAATTCACACGCACACAACAAACACGAATGCCAATACCGATATCATTTTAAGTATGCCAACACCAACGTGTTTAGAATTGATTAAGATTCTTCTAACGCAATTGGCTGATGGTTAGAAGGAAGCCACGGATACAATGACGACGAGAGGCAAAACAGGCCACTGAACAGACTCCCTTGCCGTGCCGTATACTGTAAAATGTATATCCCTGAATCTCTGTAATTTACAAAAGTGCTACTCTCAGCAAATGCCGGTCATGTTGAAACCCAAGAGGGTTTTATCCCCTACACGCATATATATTGCATGGCTGGATAGGAGCCACCCCCACACCTGATAGCAAGAGGAGAGAATGAGGAAAGATGTGATGACGTAACTGAAGTGTGTGAGAGTGCCTACGTCAACTGTAACTGGGAGAAAAGCAAGCCGCCATCATTTATGTAGGTCATATCAAAAACACGTGCAGGATCATAAGACAGCCAGCATATCAGTGACACACGCAGCCAAGCAACCGATTGTCCAGCAGCCCTATCAAACAGTCATCAGTGTGTTCATGTTGCAGTGAAACAATTCAATACATTCCTTTTGTATGGTTATACGTTGTGCTTTGCACTGTGTAAAATCAATAATGGGTACCATCATGTATTGTGATCTTGGATGACAGTGTAGGCCTAATGTTTTTAAAGTGTTACAGCAAAATGTTCTGATTTGTTTTGAGTTTTGTATTTACAGTTAAAAGTAACAAAACAAAAAGGATTTTTTTAAATTGTATTTTTTCTAGTAAAGACATATAAAAACACCAATACAAGCTGAAACAACAGTAAACTTGGTACCCGTGGGACTGATTAGAAAAAAAAAACTGTGTAACTGTGTGTAAACTGCTTGATAATAACAGAATAAAATGTAAATTAGTGTTGCTGATAAAGATCCCAAATCTGAGCTATTGGGGTAAGGGTGCTAAAATGGTACTTAAATAAATCTTCAAGAAGGTGGAGCTCCACAGAGAAAGCAAACTGTACCGTAATGAGCGTGGGAAGCATATGGCTGGGTCTGTATAAAATGCAAACTATATTCACAAGGGGAGTACAGGAAGAAGGTTAAACAAAACAAACAATGCGTACAGTGGATGATCATGAGTCATACATTCCAAGATAGCTGTGAGTTATCCTTTCATTTGTATAAAAGTATATTGAGATTGATTTCTGTTTACAGTGAGCCTATTGAATCACTCTAATCCTGTCTTAATCTTTTCCTTTATTCAGGTACACTATGTAACCAAAACACAAATAAAATGGGTAAATATATTATGTTAAATGCTTAAATTCACACACTGGCGCAAGTCAAAATAGAGCTGGTCCCCCTGAAGTAGAAGTTGCCATGTTTACTGATGAGGTCAGCGTGCATCTAGAGCAGTGGATGTCGGTATAGAGAACACTGCTTATTGAAACGCTAAGCTGCCGTGCACCAGTACAATGCAGACGGAGGACTCGCCACAAAAACGCACTTACGCTGAACTGTCCTGCAGGGGTCGCTGTGGGTGCTGTCGCCCAATGGGGCCGAGGAGGCCGAGGAGGCCGGGGACACGCTGGAGCTCCGGACAAAGCCGAAGGCCGCCAGGCGCCCGGTAGGGAGGCGGCTGGAGCTGAAGCCTGGAGGACGCAGGCCTGACTGGCTGGCTGCTTTGGGAAGCAGCGACCTGGAGGCCGGGGCCTGGGGCTGGGCGGGGCCTGGAGATGGGGCCGGGCCGGCAGAACCATGGTCCTCTGTTGGAGAGACACAGGTGGTTTACTTAACTTCTGATAGAGCGCCCTATGGCAGTGAAGGGAGAGGTTGTGGTTGTTTTGATCCAGATCAAACAAATACCAACAATTCTTCCCCAACATCGTTGACTCTACATTAAAACAAATAAAATTGGCAAATCCATCAATCCAGCGATACCACCGTGAACAGATACAGTAAACAAATAGATGGGATACACTGTAACTGTAGGCTATGTGTGTGTGTGTGTGTGTATGCTTGCGACACTGCAGTAAACACACAGCTCTAATACCAGATACAAGCATGAGGTTCAATCAAGCCATAATGTTTGTTCCCACCATAAATCATTTAACAGCTTGTGTTGACAAAGCTCTCAGCGGGATATAGAAAAATGTGTAATGTTGAAATGCTCCAGAAATCAGCCCAAACCCCAAACATTTGCAAACACCAATCATGGGTTTTAAAGCAGCACCATGATGACAATAAATAACACCTCTTATAAAACTACAGTAAAAACGTCTTTTCATAAATTATCAATGTTACATAATTAAACATCATTAAAATAATCTAACCCCCATAAGCCTCTTGGGACCCCAACTGCTATACCCACTCTTATAAAGTGCACCCTATTAAATATGCATTTAATTGCAGTTTGCCAACAACATTCAAAGTTTAACACCCTTTAAACTTGTAGCCCTGAAATACTAGTTGTTTTTTTTTAGCACAGCAGGGGGAAAGCTAAAAAGGAATTAAAGATTATACGAGAGAAAACAGAGGAGAGAAAAAAAAGGCTTTACGTGGAACAAGAACACCCTTTGATACCTTGGAGACCGAGTGATAGCGAGAAATCACGATAGCAATTGTCACTGCTCCACACAGTGGATAGGAGCAGACGTAAACCCTCTCTCTTGCTAATGTCCTGTAGCCAACTGCAAAACAGTTAGAATGCACAGGCATGGACAACCAACTCACACAGACGTCAGAGAGACACACACACACCCACACCCACCCGTACTGTAGGACCACACACACACACGTAGTGATAGAGGCACGGAACAGTGGGCAAATCCCTCAAGTCTTTGGTATACGCCCCCCCTATCTACCCAAGCCTCAGATCAGAGGGAGCGCATTATCCCCCTGCTGGCTGCAATGATAAGGTTACCACCCTCCTTTCCTCTCCATTTGGCATGGCTGTGTTCACCAGTGCACACCGTAGGGCCGTCCCAGCGCCCACGTTGGAGGAAAGGCGGAAAATGAATCATTGTGATTCAGCAAGAGACAGCCCAGGGATGAAGGGGAATATATTGGGGTCTCTCTCAGCAGACGCACGCTGCTAAGAAACCCTGATGCAACATCAAAAGCTCTTCACTCATTTCCCAGTTGACGATTAAAGAATAATTTGAATCTTCTACACAGCCCTGGCTCCGTAAGTAGGACACCGCTCACATCAACAAAGCTGCAGTACGCTTTGCTTCACAATGCGTTTCAATGTGTGGGGCGGCGCCACGGAAGGAAATTTGTTTTGATTTGAGCTCGACCGTATTCGACAATTACGAACCCTGCCTTTAACGCCCTCTATCTCTAAGCCACGTGGTCGGCTAATTCAATTGGAGGCTGCTCATCTCGAGTGAGAGGGTCAGGATCATTAAAGATGAATGTCGTCGGTGTTGCCACCTTCCCCTGCTCAGCTCACCACCTCTGAGAGAAGATGGTGGTAGCCGCAGCCTGACAAACGTCCACTCATGCGCGGGAGGCGGCAGGGCTGTACTCCTAAATGAAAACGCACATTATTTATTAAAGGGGGAAATAAAAATGGAAATGGAAATAAGAGGTGCTATTTAGCTTCCCGCAGCTTCCCATGAAAAAGCTATCCAAAACAAGTGTGTGCAAGGGAAGGGCTAGAACCCTGTGAGCTTATATGAGACTGCAATACGATTGTTATTTCACGATTAAGTGAACAGGACATCAGATATTCACGTGTATCTTAAATGGAAAAACATTTCATTGAAGTAGAAGGTGATATCTGTCAGCCCTACAGTGTGAATACAGCAATGGAAAGAAAGAGCCCTTTTTAATTATAGGTCGAGGTAAGTACAGACTACCTACATTGATTTCTACCACAAAGCGTTAAATTGGATGCTATTAAAGTTGCTACTCCCGCTACAGCCACTCAGGCAAAAACAGAATTTGCTGCCGTAAAGGAAAAGCTCTGAGGATTAATGGCAGCACGTGCACGTGGTTTAATAAATACCTCTACCACTATATGCTTCTCTTATGGCAACCATAGTGTCAAAACCATGCTGCACTGTAATTACACAGTGGCACGGTTATTTCAATTGCTACGGTGTGTAGTGTCTTCTAGACAACGTTTAAGCATGATCAGCAGGCATTGTATGAGAGCTATGGTAACACAATGTAAAACAATGAAACCGCCATGTCCGCCACGGAAGGATCTGGAGCAATCTGTTAGTGTTGGGATATCAAGGGTCGTGTTTCGTAATTTACACCCCTCTGCTCTGCGCAGTGAGCTCTTAGACATGAACACACATCCCACACAGAACGCTAACATGCAGTAATATAAGAACATTTTAGATATACTGTACACCTGCACACACACACACACACACGCACCTAATACATGTTTTGCAGGTGAAAACCAAGTGTGTTGATCCGTGCAGGGAGTTTAATACAAGCTGTAGCGAGCATGAAAGAAGATTGCAGCTGGAACAATCCTGACATTACTTGAGTGTTAATTGGCGTGCACATCAAAAGCAGAAGCTCCCTAGCGGCCATGCTGCAGTGGGACCCCATACATATGTATTAATAGGGATTATGATAAGGACACATAATAACACTACGCTGATCAATTCAGTGTGTGTGTGTGTGTGCGCGTGCGTGCGTGCCGGTGCTATCATATCCTGGGAGAGTGCACAGATAAAAAATGCATGCAAGTGATTAATGGAACTGCCTTGCAGAAGCGTGTTGAAAGATAGCAACATTCACACTTCAATCTCCCAGTGATGCTGTTGCGTTGACGCCGCAGCGTATCTGTCTAGAGCATCCAAAAGTGGCTCCGGAATTACTTGGGTTATACATTTGCATTTGACCCCCTGGTTTGCACTGGGGCCATGGGGGTTTTGGAGGAAAACATCAAGCAATGCTCCATCTTTCTTTACAAGTCTCTATCTTGTGGAAAACTCCCTAAGTGTTTTGTTAAAATGTCTCCATGTCTGCCGCAATGTATTTCTGTGACGTGCAGTTTAATGAGCTGCCTTTATCTCGGGCCAATATGAACAGGAAAGCAGTTCAGTAACTGCCCTCTTGCGTAAAGGGGCAGATATATAAAACCACCTTGTGATATGTCAAATATTAAAACCTTCAAATACAATATGTCATTGACATTAAGTCAGATACAATCTGCCGTTTTCACTGTTTTCTGCTAAATAACTGAAAGTAGCAACCGGCACCTGAGTCATATTACCCTGTACGGACCTCCATTTAAATTAGTTATTGCCTAATAGCTATTTGCTCACCTTTGTCTTCTTGGTCTTTCTGAGTGTTTTCAGGGCTCACTGCCTGAACTGGCTGACTGAAGATCAGATTTGACTTTTGAACTTGACAGCTCCCTCTGTCCTTGGATGAGCCAACGGTGGTCCTGGTTACAGCCCCCAAGCCCAAGCGGAGGCCCCGGCCTGACCTCAACAGACTGCCACTGCCCCCGGACTGGGCTGTCATTTTGGGGTCCTCAGCTGGGCTCCCACCGAAGCTAGCCATTCTGGAACTCTAAGAGTCACAATAACTGTATTAGCACCACACTGACATTTCAAGGATTCATGGCTCTTTAGCAGATGTATACGAGTATGTAGCATAATAATGCTATGATACCTACCATTAATTATTATCTGTCTTACTGTATAATTAAATTCACCCAATATTCACCCTTTGGATAAATGTCCCACGGTATTCCATCAGCATGGTTTGAATTTCAGTTTAGTCAATAACATTAGCCTTGTTGTTACAGAGTATCAAAATCCCATTCATGAATACAGTAACCCATTACAGCTGATGGTGCACACACTGTACAATGCAAGGTTTCAGATAATAGTATGAAACAGTTAACACCCACCTCAGATGGCATGTACTTGTCGTTAAGCGTCCCGTAGAAGTTGTTCGGCTTGCTGGCCAGTTTCGGGGGTGATGTATGGCTGTGTGTGTGTGTTTGCGGGGCAGTGTGCACATAGGCCGGGGGCACAGGGTGCGTGTGCACGGGAGCCCTCATACTTTTCATTCCTGGGGGTAATATGTTTGACTGCACCTCATGGCGATACCGCTCGTATAGCAAGTTGGGCGCATTGAGGACCGCGCCACCTCTGGGCGCTATCCCCGGTTTGGGGGTGTCTTTAGGTATGTCTTTGAGGGTGCTGGCTGAATTCGCCTGGTTATATGGGTAGGCGGAGAGTCTGGATGGTAGCGATGAAACCTGATAAGGCCCGTCCACCGCCTGGGGCCTGACTTGAGGGTTCTTCCTGACGTAAGTGATGATTTTAGGACGTACACCTTTAGGCTTTGGGGCATAACTAGGAGAAATGGTTTCTTTAGGGCTGGTGGAGTTGTGGTTTGAGTTAGGGGGGCTCTGTTGGTTGTTCACAGGCGCTTTAGGGAGTCCAGCTGTGCTTATACTAGTTTTTACTGGTTGTCTCAGGCCACTGCCACTGTAGCCCTTTGGGGAGGTCTCTATAGCAGGGCTGCATGCTGCCTGAGGGTGTCTAACTATCCCAGTGACATTCCTGGAAACAAGGAACATTGAGGCTTGTCTCCGTGGAGATCCCTGGGGTGTCCTGAGAGGAGAGTGGGGAGGGGTGGATGTCCTGGATACAATCCCCGTCCTGCTGGGACTGGAGCAGTTCCTCCGGTATGTGAGCTGGGTCTGGGGTCTCTTCTCTGAGCTGGCAGGATTGCTTGGGCTGGAGGTGCACTGGTTGGTAGCTTGCAGGCTGCCCGGCTGTGGCACAGCATCTTTCACGGCTGCTGGTCTAGGCAGCCGAGGCTGGAGCGCTGCTTGTGTGCTGTACAGGTGGGAGACGTCTGAAGGTTCGCGTAAAGAGGTCTTCGCATACCTGTTTGTCCATTGACATTGTGGATCTGCAGGAAGGGATGGAGAGGTGGAAAGTAGCTGTACGGTTGCTGTCTGCGGACTGGTGGCCATAGGCTCTACGAGGGTCCTGCTTCTAGCTGTCTCGGTCTGACAGAGAGGTCTGACTAACTGTTGCCGTCGAGGTGGCAACACTCTCTCTTCAAAACTCCCCCTTGCCCTTTGACCAAATCCCCCATCGGTGGAGGACGATCCATTTCTATGGTGGCCTCCGTCGTCCTGTCTATAGGCCTGGCTGTACTGGAGATGTCCTTGCTGCTGAGGATTCGAAGGTGTAGTTATCCGGTTAGATTCTAACGAGTGCACCTTCCTTCTTGTTATGGTTGAGGTAGTCGGGTTATAATTGGGGTAAACGTTGGGGCTGCCCCCACTGCTATCCAAAGAACTGGCCAGGCTGCCACTCAGGGAAATGGCTGACAGACTGGAGACAAAGACGTTTGTTTCAGACTTGGATTCCTTCAGACCCCCTTTGTGTCTCTCTCTTTCTCTTCCTCGGCTTGGCCCTGTGTGTCCGGCGTCTTTTGAGTCGGCAGCACATGCGTCCAGGTCCTCAGAGCTGTAGCAGCAGACAGCCCTTCTTTGCATCTCTTTGCCCTTCTGCGCGCTTCCCATCAGTCTGTTACTGTCGTTGTCGTTCCTCCTGGCACTGAGCGAAGCGGAGCTTGCGGTGGAACTGGAGGAAATGGACATGGGACCCTCATCTTTCCAATCTCTCAGACTTCCTTCATCATCCTCATCTTCCTCCTCTCTCTCCCTTCTGTTGCCCAGGAAGGAATGCATCTTCTGACTTTTAAGCGGCTCGAGCTCCCGGAGGTCTGTCTCCACACACTGCTGCCCGGCGCCCCAGATGAGAAGCTTGTCCTGGGTGTTACCTTGTGAGACCAAGGGTGGTATGGAGCATGTGGTGGGTCCAGTGTCTCCAGGCACCAGGCCTGTTTCCCCTTCATCCTCTGCTGGAGCTCGTTGGTTGGCGTTATTGTCCCCAGGCTGAGGGAGATGATGGCTCTGAGATTTGTTCCTCTTTGTCTCTCCACCAGTTACATTGACCCTCAGTCCCTGGAAGCTTGCTGGAATATTCATGTTTGTTGGATTCCGCTGGTCCGCTCAGTGATGCCTGTGAAATAATGCGACCATTTCGGGAATTCTAATATCTCTCGATCTTAAAATTTGTTTTTCACCTAGTATTTTCACTTTACTTGTTCTGTATTAAATATTGTATGGCTCTTTTGGTAAATATATGCAGCTCCCGAAAATCTGGAAGGGGAAAGGGATGGGGGAATGGGGGAGTCACATAAAATACACAAAAATATGTTAGTCTTCATTAACCTGCACTTCCTTATACACATTACTGTCACGATACTGGGGCCGGGGTGAGTAGAGGGATCCAATCTCGGAGTTCTTATAGACGGGGTCAGGCGATAATACGTGGTCGATATAACAAGCAGAGTCTAAAAATCCATAAAGGCAGGAAGGCTAAAGTACAACTAGGGAGTGAGCTAGACGTAAACTGTTCATTCTGAAAATATTCATTCATTCAGAAAGGCTCAGTAAAGAATCTACATCAAGACTAGAAAGTATACAACTTAATATATACATAATGCGCTGGCGGGGAGACAGGTATTCAGGTGATTGTGACCCCGAGGAGTATGGTATGTGCTGGAGACGTGGAAAGCGGGGTTTCTGACATTGACAGGGAATCCCCGACATGATGCAGAGTCTTGTTCTGTGCGCTGCCTGTGCGTAGACCTGACAATTACATAGTTTGTATCTTGTATCTTCTTTGTCTCTAGCTGTTTTACTGTCTATTCACCAATCATTATGTATAATGCACTGTATATCTGCAACTCAGGACAGATGGATTCAAACGAATACAAGAAAACAGCGAGTGACCGCACCACAATAAACAGTGATGGGTGCCCATGGGGAAAACATAATCCAATGGCCTTGACAGAAATGTATATACTGTACCAGTAATTTGAGATGGTGCGTGATAAAATACTCTCATGGAGCCATCATGTTTGTATCATAACCAACCAGTGTAGTACAGCAGTTATGAATGGGATACGCAATTACCAAATGAAGATGGATGTTATATTACTTGTGGACCAGACGTTAACAAAGCAGAGGTCTGGGGAATAGACTGGGGACACTGAACGTTTCGGCGTGAGTGAAAGCATCACCTTGGGGATGGCTGCCTTAGCCGGGCTGAGAGGAAACAATGGAAGGGTGAGAAATGGTGAGGTGTGTTTTGTAATGATCTTCCCCTCTCAAGAGACACCTGCAGGAGGAGGCTAGCGGAAAACATGTATCACAAAATATTTGCCTGATACAGGTAAACTACAGGTATACCAACTTAGGCAGTAAGCAACTTTGGAAAGGAAATCCATAGAGGGATCTGTTTACCATAGAGAGTGCATGCTAATCTTTTACACCTCCTCTAAAACCATTAGCATGGAGATCACAAATTCCATTAAACTGTAAACTATTTAAGATACTTCACCTAATGCAAATCAACACACATGTATATTGCACTAAGATAATATATATTATAAAATGTGTTTCATGAGAAGAGATTAACTTCATATTTGTCCTCAACCAGTAGATTTTAATATTGGATGTCCTTTCCCTGCTAGAGAGCTGTGTTTGTGCATGGTTGAGAAGAGAATACCTGGTTAGGATCACAAAGAAAAGAATGTAATTTCTTTCAGAGGCCTACAGCTTCATCTTATTATTATTCTTCAAATCAAAATGTAAAAACTGCATTACTCAGATAATTAATTTCTAAGTATGCTCTTATAAAGTTTGTACAATAGCCTATGTGTGCACAGAATGTCATAAATAAATCACTATATGTGCAATGTTTTTTTCTTAAGGTGATACTCTAAACAGAATATTTCTCTTTCACACATTAATAATGCAAAACAAACTGTTTTAGACACACAGTCTAGTACACATACCCTCGTATTTTCCAATATAAAAGCTTTCAGTCTTTCACTCTCAAACTTTCACAAAACATAGACATGGAGGAGATTGGAAGTTGTAATTGACAGAAAACAAGTGTTAAATCTGGACAGGTTGGTCTCATGCTATTAGAGCATCATGCCACAATGCCTCCGTATGGAAGATGGCCATGTTATGCTATGTCAAGGTAGAAATTATTAACACTAATTTAATTAAAAACAGCATAATTGTTAAAGACAACTGTGGAGACTAGCACGGAGGCCAAAAGAACACAAACACTATCCTCACACATTGGTGCATACAGCAATTGACTCACATTTGGTACAGTGAGTGTACCAAATGTAATGCACAAATTTGATACACTTGTTAAAAATAAAATAATGCATAAATCTACATAGTTGCCTGGGAAAAAAATTAAAAATTCAGTACAGCTGAACATAAGACTATCTTAGGAAACCATTATACTTATTGCTCAAATGATGGCGCCGCGGGTCAAATGGAGCTCCCCAACATTTAGTGTGCAGCAGGAGTCGATGCTCTCATTAGCTGCAGTGTTCTCTACTCTGCCTTCTGACACCGGGATATGCCTGACTTAGACGCCCGATCAAATTCATACGGTTTCAGTGTTAGCAGGGTGTACTGGAGAAACAGTGTTGTGTGTGCAGTACATTAATAAATAATATGAAGTCACATAAATACATATTAAATCAAATACAATAATAAACCAAAAATAATAACAATGAATGATTGCACGGCATGCAGTACTTGCTGGTGTTATAACTTGTTAAATTATTTTCCATTCCTTCACTGCGTGCTATTTCTTCACACCCACTCCTTCCCCTCCTCATATAGCTCTCTCCCCACTTCCCCGCTACTCTGCAAGCATTTTCTTGGCATGAAGGTGTTTGTTGCCGGTAGTCAGAAGACAAAGTGTGAAGTAGAGAGAGAGAGAGAGAGAGAGAGAGAGAGAGAGAGAGAGAGAGAGAGAGAGAGAGAGAGAGAGAGAGAGAGAGAGACCCTGTGGCACACAGATATCACAACAAACTGGAATGTGGACTGAACCATCAGCTGCTGTCTGTTGAACCCTGCATATAGTTTATACCACTGACTGGTACACACAGTCAAATAATTAGGCTAGCTAATTAATTAATTAATTAAGTAATGGAAAGGGTGGGAGAGAGGGAAAGAGAGAGAGTGAGAGAGAGAGAGAGAGAGAGAGATAGAGAGAGAGAGAGAGAGAGAGAGAGAGAGAGAGAGAGAGAGAGAGAGAGTTTGTTAGCTGGGATAAACATCCAACTTGCATGTAGAATTCTTCAAAATAATTCTCAAAGTCCAACACAAAACCCCCAATAATACATGTACAGCTGAATTGAGTCTATACCCACTAATCATCAAAAATACAGAAAAAGTCTGTCAAATTCTACACCCACCAAAAAGAAAGTGACTCCCAGACTTTCCACAATAAAGCTCTTATCTACTGAGAGGTGAACCTAGTGAAGAGCCCCCTAAATCAACTTGTATGGGGGCTCTGCTCATAACACACCCTACCCCAAAACAGCAACATAGCCACACCCAAGCAGATTATGAATAAACAAAAAGAAACCTATTGAACACACTGGAAGAAGGCAACCAATATACAAAACAAATTGGATTGCTTTCTTTCCCTAAACAGGGAATACACTGAAGCACAATACCTATAACATCTGTAACAGACCAGCTATAGAGAAAGGGCGCGATAGACAGACCTGGCTCCTAAGAGAGGACAGAATATGTGCACACTGCCTGCAAAACGAGGTAGAATCAGGTTTGCAGTTCCTAGCCACATGCAAAATATATGAACACACTAGAGACAACTGTTTCCCACCGATCACACACACACACACACACACACACAAACACACAAAGAATTTGAGACGAAAACAAATGCAGAAAAACGACCGTATTTATTAGGCGACGTAGAGATATGTGCAAACACAGCAGCTCCATTTGTGAACTGCTGCCATGAAGAAAGATTAGCCAGTGTTATTCTACCCTTATGTATGTATAATGTTTTTAATTTTCACTGATTTTGCAATGTACAATTTTATTGTACTTTTATTATTTATTTATTTATTTATTTATTTATTTATGTATTATTTCTTTCAAAACAATTTAGCAATTGTATACAGCAAATAAGTCAGTGTTGGGTAATTGGGTAAACCTAATGTGATTGATGTTGGCTATGTACATTTTTATCTTTTATTTTAATAATGTATATATGTGTTATTCCTTAGTGATTGTAGATATTTTACTAAGCCTTATTCTACTGTAAAGTGCTTTGACACTATGTCCTCTGTCCTGGACATTCAAACTGTGATTTTAGCCATTTTATAGAGTCAGTGTTTATTTAATGTTATTGATGTATTTAATTTCCAGTGCTGATGCAATGTAATTGATTGTATTATATTATATATATTTAAACATCTTTCTTCACATTATTAATATATTTATTGTGTTTTGTGTGAGTGTAATAAAGAAATAAAACCAAACCAAGAGAGAGAGAGAGAGAGAGAGAGAGAGAGAGAGAGAGAGAGAGAGAGAGAGAGAGAGCATGTTACCCATAGATCTTGAGAAAAACAAAGTTTTATATAAAACTATATAACACTATTAGCTTGTGGGTGTATAAAATCAGTCACATTTCACTTTTATCCAAAGCGACTTAGTTGGACAGGTCACTTACACCAGCAATTGCAAGCATCCAATATTACAGTATCTTGTCTCGTGTCTACTATCATGTCAATCATCAATAAAGTTTCTAATGGCGTGATTACTAAGTTCCTAATACTAAAGTGCTGAATATATAAGAGCAGAATAGTTTTGACAGAGTTTGTTCATTACAGTATTTCTCATTCACTTTGGTACATTTCTCAAAACTACGTGTTCAACCTCCGCATCATCAAGTTACTTGTGAGCATCATAATGGACATTTCTCATCGTTTTGGAACAAATTGCAGATGCTTTTGCACATTCATGCAAATGGTTATGTAC
>JAODOY010047006.1:31685-42778 GCA_025399855.1 Forbesichthys papilliferus | reverse complement strand
GCCCAGCCTCTCCATCTGTCGCCCTTATACGCCGGCAGCAATTGAGCTAAATTAGACTGTGATGCACAGGGGTTTAAATTGTTAATGGTATGTTTTGTATGAAGAGAAAAAAATAAAATAAATAAATAATAATAAAAAAAAGGATATACTCCCAGGTGAAAAATTAAAATACTTAAGCTGTGCTTTTCTTCATTACACTTATCATATTTTTATTATACTATACTAAGTGTGTAGCCTATGTAGTGTGTTATTTTGGAACAACTTTATCTTTTAAAGCATTAAATGTTTGCTGGCTTGTAGACTGTTAAATGCAACCTTCTCCTTTGTTCGCCTTTTAATGTCTTGCCATCTTTTTTTCCTGTATCCACTTCCCTATGAGTATCTGCTATGGCATTAAGCTACATTGTTCTGTTAAAGCGACACAACTTTTTTTTGAGTTGGGGTAGAAGTACACCTCTGTAGTGTATCTATGTTTTTGATGTTACGTCATGGACAAGAATATCTATATCACCATCGATGAACTTTTGTTTTCGTATTCTTGGAATCAGCGGTTCCATTATAGACCATGGGAGCTCGGCTTATTCCAATGCTTTTTTTAACGTTGCGTTTGCTAACGTATGTACATAAGGCCCTATCAGTGGTATGAAGCAACATATGAGCAGGAGAGGTATATTGAACTGAAATATTGCTCTGATTGCATGAAACAAGGCCAACATATTCTTTAACGTGATTATGCTAATCACCATTGTTAGCCTTAATTGCAGCACAAAGGCTGGAGTGTATGGAATTAGTGGTGTGTTATTATGACAATGATTATGGAAATATCCACATAATTACAATCAAGCTCAGATTGTTCACAGCTCACAAAATGGATTTAACATTCAATTATTAAACACAACAGCGTGTCCACATACAAAATCTCCTTCAAGAGACTTAGCCTAGGCTATTTATCTGTGTGCATTTCTGATACGATTAAACCTGTTCTAACTGCATAAATGTAAATTTACCACACCAGCATGGGTTTTTTTGTTTTCATATGTTAAATTACATGATCTGAGTGGTAATGCATCAACGGATAATTTTGCATTGTACAAATTTTCATCACAGCTATCAGTAGCATTAGCAACTATTTCGGGGCACACTAATTCCCAAAGGTCAAATAAGAAGAAATTGATTAGGAATGCGATGCCAATCCTTATTTCCAACATATTGCATTATGCATTAATTGAAAGCAAAACAAATATTAACTCATCACATAAATTATTATAGTCCTATGAGACAATATTACACGTTTAAAACAAAAAAATAGGCACTTTAAAGCTTGAGATAAGTATACATCATTAATCAAAGTTAGAGAGAAGTAGATTGTTCAAAGGTTAGGTCAGCTATAAGCTAACACACGTTTTGTCAAATACACCAAATATCTCATCGTATTTCGCTAGCTTCCCATTCTTGGTGCGTCCTGATAATTTAAAAAAATGTATCCGATACTTCTACACAGACCTGGCGCTGTAAATAGGACATAAGCAAAGTGGCGCTTACATCAACAAAATCTTAGTACTACGCTTTGCTTCAGAATGCGTTTCGATTTGATTCAAGCGTTCGTTCGTGGAAAGAAAATAATTCAAAAAATAACAATCTTGTATAAGGAAATGTATTTGCTAGACAAACCTAATTTGTATTACTGTGATATTTGTCTACAATGTGGTACCTGCAAAGAACATAATCATGAATATAGATGCTTTGATGTTGTCACCTGTCTGTATCTTAATGTATTCTACAAAGATCTAGGCCCTTTTTGGTTTAGAAGAGTACCTAAATCATGATTTTGCCTTTAAAAGTGTCATTCTGCCTTGCATAAATAAGATGATATAAATACTGCTAAGAAAGGCAATATAACGCTGTAGCAGTAAAGCACTGTAATGTACTGTTAAAAAAAAAAAAACTTACAATATGTTTAAGGTAACTACTGTAGCTGATGAGAAATCTTGGGAAGTCATATATAAACAGATGGTAAAGAAAGTTGTCAGCTATTCTGTGCATGTGAAAGTAACCAGCTGTAACGTCTGGGGCTGAGGGGCCCAGTGCCTGCCTACCCCGGTCCTCCTCGCCAGCGTTCTAGCAACTGACCGGATGCTATCCATCTCCTGACACTCCCTGCCGCACCTAACAGCCATCACAGTCACTGTCACCTGCAGCCAGTCAGGGCTATATGTGTATTGCTTTGTTCTCCATTTTACTGCAACACTGTTATCTGAACACGTTAATAAACCCCTCAAGCTTTTGCTTGTTCTGTTGAAGACCTTTTGCTATTTTCTTGGCTTCCTCCCTTGCAGCTGCACTCGAGGCCTTACATCCACATTGGTTAAAAGAAAATAAATAAAAAATGTTAACAAAATACAAAAGAGAATTTAATTACAAAACAGGGCAAAAGGCCTGCTAAATATCCACTGTGAAAATGGCTGTTCTTTTCTATGGATCATAGCTTATCGGCATAGGTTTATTGTGATACAATCATTAATTAAGCAATAGACAAAGTAGGAAATGTGATGTTGGGTGTGATTAACACAGGGTTTCTTTTCTGGGATTATTGGCTTACGCTACTGCTCTTTTGTTACCATCGCAATCTTCAGAAAAAATGGGGACAAAAGAAATAAAGGAAACATTAACCTCCCTCAAAAATGTAAAACATTCCTTAGACATTCCAAATCGAGGTCTTTGTACCATTATCTCACTGTGTCCCTCTCATACAATATTAACCCCATAATCTTATTTACATAAATTGAGTTCTGAGTTTGTAATGCAATCTATAAGCCAAATATTAGTAGAAAAAGATTAAATACTTCCTCATTCCCCTCTCTCCCTTTCTCTCTTACACTCCTTGCTAAAGCCTAATGTTTAATTTTCTCCTGCCCTCTGGACCCTTGCAAGTAGGATGTTTCTGGATATTCCAGCTTTTTCCCCCTTTAAACATTATTTTATGAAGAGGAACTCATAAGTCTGCCTGCCTTAATACATCATTTAATGTTATGATAAGAACAACTCAGCTGAGACGGGCGTAGAGGAGAAAGACAAGTAAAGGAGAAGAAAGTGGAGCAAGATAGGGCTTGACCCAGCAATGTCAGACTGTGTCCGCACTACTTGCGTGACTAGGTGCTGACCTCTGTGAGATACACAAGGAGAAAATATATAGAGGGCCGGGGAAGAACGGATTTGACCCACGGTGGCTACCTTTGAAGACGTGAGCATAGAGCCATTCCTCGCAGAAAGACATACTTGGACGTTTGATGTTTTTGAAACAGAAAAAGGAAAACCTCTCTAAAACCACCACATTTCTTGGTAAACAAATATCTTGCTGATAATATTGTTTTTGTGAATACCTGCTAACAGCGAACTCTGTTGCAAAACAGAAAACCACCTCCTAGACAAATTCCACCCATTCTAAAGTGTACCTTGTATTGGCCACCTGTTCATTTATACATTGATTATTTTACTGTTCCTTAAATGTCTTAATAAGGAATTCACCTTATAAGACAGGCATAAGATATATTCGTGTGGCAGAGCTCACAGATCGGGAATACTTCAGCCAATAATAATCACCGTAAAGGAACATCCATGATATACACTCCTGTCCCCTTCCAGATGGTGCCAACAATAAAATAAATGTAAGAGGGGAATATTTTCAAAAAGAAAGACAGAGGAAAACTGTTAGAATTGTCAAGGGCTCGAAATTGATGCTCTGTGGGGCTATACAGGGGCCCGGCATACTACCATCCATGGTGGGATTTATCAACCAACACATCAATAATACCAAGCATTTATGGCAAGTTTCCTACAGCTGGAGGCACAAGGGGAAGAGAGCCCTGGGAGGAAGGGAGAGAAAAGAGGGATAGAATATCCCAAAAAGGGAAGTGGATAATGTTCAAGGGGTTGAGAGCATATGGGCAATGGGTACAGTAAAAAAACAAAACATATGGAAGACAGATAGTTTGCCTCAGATTGGAGGAGAGAAACAGATGCATGCGTCGTCATCTTTCTCTCGATGGGGATCAGAAGGTGACTCAGCATTTTGGAGACAGGTTGAGTATTGTAGTAGTGTCTCTCTCTCTCTCTCTCTCTCTCTGCTATACTTTACATTTAAATTTCTATTCAAATGCGTGTTTATATTACCGAACACTTTAGTACAATAGCATAAACCTTATAACGGTGAGCACAAAAAACACAAATACTGTATATATATTGATATATTTACACATTGCTGCATAACAAATATAAACATGTTCTTTCTCACTTTAGAGAGCACAATGTGATGCCGGCTGCAGAGTTGGATAAACAACCTTGACATAGCAACGACTATGCATATATATTTACAATAGGCGATGACAGCCGTTTCTATGGAACTCAATACGTACAGAATTGCAGCACTGCCACCATTCTCCAAGCATTTATGTTTTCTTGTCGTGGAACACACAAACAAACACAGCTCTTACAGAGAATACATTTTTTGTTTGTTGAATATATTTGATATGTGTGATTAAGTGTCCAATTATATTTTCTTTCAATGCTGTTCCCTTGATCTGCTTCCACTTCACCCTCTGTCTACACATTTATTGCTCTTTCTGAACCATACTTTGTGCTCCTTTTCTCTCTCTCTCTCTCTCTCTCTCTCTCTCTCTCTCTCTCTCTCTCTCTCTCTCTCTCACACACACACCTTGTCTACCTTAATCTGTGTAAAGGATCACATAACAGGACCACTCTAAGTTTCAAATTGATATAAAGGTTAAGTTTGGCAGTAAAGTTCATTCTTTGCGCTGCTTTTTTCCAGTACTTATGTGAACTTTTAAGGTTAAAAAATAAATCTATCTAACCCCACAATACCCCAAACACCAGACACCCTTCACCCCCTGTGAAATGTTGCCACGCCAGCGGGCTTTGTTAGCATTCTAGCGAGGTATATCTACTAAATGTCACCTAGCTGGATACAGAATGGATGAAGGGGAGAGGGAGACAGACAGAGAAAGTAATAACCCGAGAGAACACAGGCTAACGTGTTGCGGGGAAAGCGGGCAGACACATTTAACCGAGAAGAAATAAATTAGAAAGGACAGTCAGACTGTTACGTCTAGTCAGTTAAGGAATGGCTACAGTTACAGGAATTGCTTCTTTCTAATCCAAAAAGGACTGATTTTCAAATACATGTTTATGTGTTTCTAAATGCTTTTACACGTTGTTGCTATTCAGTGGCCTGTTATTTGCGGCCATTGTCATGTTTTTATTTGTCAAGTGAACATTGAGTGTATCCATTGAGCCAGATTGTACAGAACTAACGGGGGGGATTTTGTCAGAGCGAGAGAGTTGGCACACACCAAGTAAAGGAAAAGAGGATGAAAGAATGAAGGGGGGGTTAACAGAAAGCAGTGTAAGGGAGTTGGGGGGGTGGGGGGAGTAGAGAGAGTGAGAGAAGTTGAATTATTTTTGTGTGTGTTTGCATTTGTTTTGTGTGTACACATGTGAATCAAGGTCTTGCAATGTGACGGTTTCTGACCTAACTATACTGCGGCTTAAAGGTATTCTGGAGAAAGCTTGTTGATAATTGAACTGGATTAAAAATAAAACATCTTCAATGTCATAGGGTTCACTCTCAGAAGCTCCACCCCACACATTGGAAACGCATTGTGATGTGCATGATATTGAAAATATAATAATCTGTTAAATGTAAAGCATTTTGTGCTGTCATTCCTGAATGAAAGTTGCTATAAAAGGTGTAGTATTATTATTATTATTATTATTATTATTAACAGGCTAAACGTGGATTTCCACTGGGTGCGTTTCTGAGCTCTAGTCAATGCAAGTGAACCACCAAACTATGCAACAAATCAGAGAAGCATCTAGAAGCATCTAAAAATAAGCACCAATTCTATTTTTAATGGAAGCCGCTTCTGGGATGCTTAAGAAAGCAGTTAAAGATAGCGCTTTGCTAATTTCTGTAGTTTGTTGCAAATTGATCAGCGACACAAGACACTCTTTTGACACCCTGTCAGTGAGGTATGATGCCTGCCAGAGTGACAAATGACATATCAACATGTTCCTCAAGAGGTCTTCTCAATCTTGGGGAAATAGACTTGCAACACAATACAATTATAAACAATAATATAGTTGATGTGCCTTTTTATAAGTAGAAGCATTAGCATTAAGAATTTCTCTGGACATCATAGCAGAGGGAAAAAAACACAGTAGCTAACAAAATAAATAATTGGTCTGTTTGATTTAGGTGTGCTAAATAACAAGTAATGAACAGCTGCCTTTTCCCTGCTGTGAAAAGACTCATTTGTGCAGTAGCATGGTTATAGTACTGTAGATTGACACTGTATACAAGTACAGTTTCTACAGTTGGCTTGTAGAGGGCTGGGCTGTTACTGTGTGCTGTGAGAGCCCAAGGGAGGAACACAAGACCACTGGAATCTTCTAGAACTGACAGACTAAAAGGTGACAGACAGACCAAAATATCTTCAATGTGTTATTCATTAGAAAACACCAAAGTTTTACTCCAAAGGGAGATAACCTTGGCAAGGCTGTTCAGCTGAAAAAGCTTTATAGTCATGTCTCTCCAGTATGAACTATAAATTGTTTTTTTGGAGGGAACAAAATTACATTATTAATTATCTGAATATAAAAAGGTGATTCACAAACTCATGTAAATTAAAGGCAGAAACAATCATTCTTGCTAAATTCAAGCTTAAATCAAAGATTATGGCTCCGTGGTCCTCCGCAGCGGCGCCTCACATGTTGAAATGCATTGTGAAGCAAAGCGTTGATGTTACCTTTTACGGAGCTACGGCTGTGAAGACAGATTACTATTTCAACACGCACAGAGAACGGTAAGCTAGCAAAATGCTAGGAGATATTTAAAGAATATGACAGTGTATTCGTTTACATTTAGCTTGCAATAGTTTACTTTACCTTTAAGTGAATATGCGTTATGTACTGTTTATAACAAGACATTGCCTCTAATATTCACCAGCACACAACACACAATGTTCCACACACCTTCCCTGGGTGGTTGCCACGTGTCATGATTTCCAAACAAAGGAGAAAGGGAGGGTGGTGGAAGAGCACACAGAGAAAAGTGGCAGATGACAGAATGGGTGAGAGCCAGGTAGCGAATGCGGTGGGGAGAGAGAAAGTGAAAAAGTTACCCGGAGAAGGAGAGGGAGGCCGACGGAGAGAGTTACCATGGCAACACCGCCCCATTAGTCGGCAGGAGAGTGAACGAATGAATGGCCAGGCATGCGTGCAGTGAAAAAGAGGGAGGGAAAGAGAGAGGTGTGACAGATGAAACGAGAGAGAGAGAGTTGGCACACACCAAGTAAAGGAAGAGGGGATGAATAATGAAGGGGGGGTTAACAGAAGAAAGCAGTGAAAGAGAGTTGGGGGGAAGAAGAATCCTGGCTTTCTCATAGACCGTGTGAGTGTGAAGTTCATGGCAGATGGCATACAGCTTGACCTGCAGTTAGCAACCGACACGAGGCAACGCTTCCATGAACATATCTGATGTAATGCATTGAGAAGCACACCCAAACATAATACACCTTAAAAGACACTCCTTAGTGTGCGTGAAAAATCTCCCTGGTGGCCCAGAGCAGTTTACAAAAGCTACTTTGTTTGTGTGAGTGCTGACACGCGTCTCTACCCCTCCTCGTACAGCCACATGCCCATGCACACTTGCATTTTAAGCATAAACACTGAGCTGGGGCTGAAACGTGGGAAGTGTGCCTTTACAGCAACATATTTGCCCTGTTTGCAGTTCTGTGCGCACGCCTCAACAAGGTCTAATTAGCAGGGTTTTCCTCATTGAAACACAGTAGTCATTATACATGCTGTCTCAACCCTCATTTTCAGATGTTGTTTTTAGCAATAATATTTAGCCTCCATCCACATTCTGCCTTCATGAATAATTAATGTTGATATGCAGCAAGGCACACCCAGCGATCTGGACCAGCGCTCTCTCTCTCTCTCGCTCTCTCTCAGTCTGTGTCTCTCATCCCTCCACTGTGTCCACTCTGCTCAAGCAGCAGCGTCAAGTGTGCCATTACTAATGTACTGTACACAAGTACGAGGTATACTGCTCCTCTCAGTGGAAGCATGTGAACCAATGATCCTGGTGTGAAACAATAGACAAAACCTAGTTTGTATAGCACAAGCCTATATGAGGAGTTAAATAAAACCAAGGACAACCTGAGAGAGAATAACTAAAAAGCAGATTATTTGACAGTGAATCAGAGGAATATAAATACATGTCAACAACATAGCACTAGTATCACAGAGAAATAAACTGTAGGTACACTCTATTAAAAAGCATGTGTAACATCCTCGTTCAGTACCAATATTTGAGTACAATATGACCAATGGCCGAGTGTACTCCTACTCCGGGAACTCACACAGCAAACCAGTCCTGACACAACACCTTAAGAACAATAAAGATCCTTATAGGCCTGTTTGAAAAGGGATGTCATACCTGCTTTTTTAATGAGCCGGCAGAATCAGCAAACCTATTTAAATTGATCTATCATAAACATCAGATAAATACTTGTTTGTACAATAACACATCGATTAGACATTCAATATTGACAAGAAAAGCATCAAATACCACATCAAGTACTTTGAAGCGCTATATAAATACACATGTATTATTATTATTAATAAACAAGAGGGACAGATGAGAGATAATATCGGGGTGGTTCATATGACTGATATTTTACGATTCTGCTGTTGGGGTGTATTATCAGGAAGAGTGGGGCTGGTTATGAGTTAGACAAATGAGTAACACTGACTTTGTTCAAACTGCATTAGTGTACCCTAAACTCCTGTATACCTGACATGTTTGAACAACAGTACAATATAATTGACAGCATAATGAGCATCAAAGCAGCTGAGAACACACCAAAATAAGAAAGCATCTATATACATAATAAACTCACCTGTGTCTATCTCCTCTTTGGAGTGGCTAAGGTTAGCCTTTTACTTTGCACAGTTGCTGGGAGTGAAATGTTTACAGTATGCACCCTGACAGCATCCTTCCCTTGTGCCTGCACATGGCTTATATGCTATGGAGTATTGGCATTCGTCAAAGAGTCCTTTGAGGTCACAAAACTAAAATACAAGGGAACATTTTGTTCTTAACATTTGCATTTCTTTGTTGCAATAAAACCATCAATCATTGTTTTTGTTTTTTTTAACAGACACATTCGTTTGTTTAAAATAGGCCTTAGACAGACACCACTGTAACATTATCAAAATAGACGTGCAAATTAACAAAAGCATTAAAAAAAACTGCAAATACTAAAAGAAAAACAAAACATGTATGCCCAATATGTTAAAAGTGCATACGTTACAAGAAGATGTCTGCTCTACACTTTAGTTAATGAAATACATTTCTTAAATAATGGATACAAAACACACTTTATATTGACAAAAATAAATTAGTTCATAATAGTCTGATCCAGTTTATATTATTTTAGGTGCAGCAGAATGCTCTCGCCCAATCTCCTTTACAGTAGTTGGCTATCGGTAGTCTACGGCCACCTGGGTTTACATGAATGCAATACATTGACGTTTAGTGTCTGTTTAGATATGGTTACAAATGGTTATGGAAAAGCACAATAGACCATCCTACCGATTAGTATTAATATTATTAATAATATTAATATTATTTACTTTGCAAGTAATGCAGACAGAACGGATGAGACACAATCCTTAATGTGCGGCGACGAACCATTCTAGGCCCTGTTGCGTAGACAACGCACGTCACTGACAGATATCTACAAACGTTGTGTATGATGTAAACACGTTAGTGCAAGCACTAGCCATAGAGAATGCATTGCAGAGCCTGCATTTGTGGAAAAAAGATTTGAATATGAACGCCTATGAGAGCAATCGGGAGAAATTTCAGCCATATTGATATCTCCTAAAACGGGGCTAGAGGCTATACGTACTCCACGGAACACTGGACGCTGATTGGATTAAGATATTTAGTGTCACGTTGCACGGAGGTGAGGACCCAAACGTGAGACATTTAGCTAAAGTTAAACAATATTTATTCTAAATGAAAAACAACAAAAGGCAGGACCACGGCGAGCAACGCTCACATTTACAACAAAGGCTAACAACAAAGAGGGGCAGGTGCATCACGTTAGACATGATTACCCAGACACAGGTGGAATTAACGAGACTGGGAAACACATGGCAAACAGGCCTCAAACACAAGCACATGAAGTGATGAGACTTAGCACAGGACTGGGATCAGAGACCTTACATTTAGAGGCAGGGCAGGCAGCTATTGTATTGAAATTCCCTTCTCTCTTTCTCCCTTTGGTGGTACGTTGCCAAATCGCCCTAAGGAACAAACCGCCCCTGGTACAGTGTATGGTTTAATTTAGTAATATGCAGGAAATACATATCATATCACTGGCTTTTGAGAAAATGTACAATATTTTTGTTCTTTTCAAATTTTACACAGGCACAAAGAACTGTTTGATTGCTGTTCTCTGAATTGAATACAAAATGGCTGAATTCCCCCATCCTCTTTTACCACACTTGCACTCCTCCTCCTCCTCTTTTCCTCCGTCTTCCTTTCCTCCCTCCTCTACTGTGCTCCTGGGGAAGGGCTTATGTCTCTCCCTACTCCCCCTCCAGAGAGGAGGATAAAAAGAGAGGGAGAGGAAAGGAGAGAGAGACTTAAAAAGAAAGAAAAGAAAGGTGGAGCCATCTTTAAAGTGCAAATTGAGGGCTAGCGGCAGTGTGTGTGGGTGGGTGTCCCTGCATACATGTTTATGTATGAATTCATATGAAAGTGTGTATGTGAGAGATACATCATGTTTGTGAGAGAGAGAGAGAGAGAGAGAGAATGGGAGAGAACTGAGGTCTATTGGTATGCTGGCTGTCTGCCTGGCCCCCAGAGGGGCCCACACTGCCACCACGTCACACAGAAATCCCTGCAACAGAGGTGTGTGTGTGTGTGTGTGTGTGTGTGTGTGTGTGTGTGTTTCACACAGAAAGAGAGAGAGAGAGAGGGGGGGGGGGGGAGAGAAAGCCTT
>JAODOY010047006.1:0-31675 GCA_025399855.1 Forbesichthys papilliferus | reverse complement strand
CCCCGCCCCCCCCCCCCCCCCCCCCCCCCCCCCCCCCCCCCCCCCCCCCCCCCCCCCCCCCCCCCCCCCAGAATGCCTTGAGAAAAATTAGTTTAAATTAAGTTTTCTAAAGAGACCAAACCATAGGTACTTGATAGAATGACAAAAGTGTGTGTGTCTGTGCGTGCGTGTGCGTGCGTGCACGTGTGTGCGCGCGTGTTGTTGTTTAAGCAGCAAACAGAGCTCTCTGCTTTCTAATGAGACAAATTCCAAAGGTCCATTACGGGAACATGTTCTATTGACATACTGTTGATGTTTGTAGCTCTCTGAAATGTCACTGGCCACGTTCATTCCTACCCTATCAATGTATGTGTGGGGGGGTGAGTGACAGACAGATGGGCAATGACCAACAACAAAACAGAAGAAAGAAAATGAGTGAGAAGGAGCAGAGAGTTCAGTGTCCTGTGGGAAATCCCCAGGGAGCATTTGAAGGATAGAAAATGAATTTGAACCAGTGATGAATGGAATGGGAACATGGTGAAAGGATACATTCAGGGGATGAACATTCTGACATTACTCACTTGTAGCAAATGTAAACATAAATGTTAAATGTTAATGTGGCTAAATGTGTAACTTATGGAAATGCTTATGTAATAAGTACATAACTGATACTTCAGCTGAGTAGAGGTTCTATAAACTTGTTGAATGATGGAAGATACATACTCAGGTGAGAGAAAATATAAATATACATCTCTAAAATATGGACCACAATAAACAGATTTATAGTCACACGTGTTTTTAACTACTACAATGTGTTAGCTAGATAGTCGTTAGCTTGCTGTTGTATGTGATAATAACTCTTTCCTCTGTCCATTCATCTATAGCAGCCTGATCCTTACGGTTATGGTTACCCAGCAAGTATAAATGGGCCTTATGACCTATGGCCTGTTACCAAGCATACGTTTTATTGTCTTGTATAAAATATTAAAGCAATAATTTGCTTGTTGCTACAATATGAGTTTGCCATGGAAGAGAGAATACCGACAGGCACTTACACACTTATTAGCACTGCTGACATGTCCATACGTGTGCGCACACACACACACAAACACACACACACACACACTCGGGACATAAATTACAAAACATGTGCTACAAAACCATGTTTGCATGTAATCACTAACATTAGCACATACACACACATTGATACGGACAAATATTCACACACACACACACACACACACTCACAATATGTAATCTTTCTCCCTCACACTCACACATAACACCCAGCATCACAGATAAATGTGTGCTGTCTTGCCTTCATGCCCAAGGCACACACTTCTGCTTTTCACCAGTCAATTACAGAGTCATTATGGTCAGGCAGTGGAAAGGGCAGCTATAACCCTAACACTAGGGGACCTACTTCTCCCGGCTGTGATGTCATTTATTAGACCTCATATGTCACCCGATGCCTGGGGAAAAAAACACTAGATAGGCATTAATGCATCAACACGGGCAAACTTACAGTGCGCGCACAATACACACATACACTCATAGGATATGCAAATTAGAAACAACTTAGTCATATTGTATTGAGGCACATTTCCATATTTTCCATATTTGCCCATGCAAAAGTTAACAAACAACAAATGCATGGCACAAAGCGATTGTGAGAGAAAGCTAAAGGGGACCGATAATTAACAATGTCGGGCATTTTCTCCTGTGTTTAACAATTAGCTTCCCATTGTTCTATACTCTACATCCCTTTGGCTTTTATTTGACTGTTTTGTCCATGTAGCTTTTATTAATTCATTCATTCATGTCCCCCCCCCCCCTTCACTCTCTCACACTCACACACACACACACACACTGCTTTCCTATGGCAAGCCGTAACATTTATTCACTAGAGTTGACTATCCGGAATCTGCATTGTAATTTTAACTCATATGTCATATGAATTGTAACTAGCCATAATTTGGATTCAAGATATCTATAACGTCATTTTGAATAGTCAAAACAGCAGTTAAATATATATGTAATTCAGCTTTGACTAGTCAAAACTGAATTGCAGATATCTGCAATGACGTCACTGAAAACGACACTCGACTCGTCACACATCCCAAATGGAAATTGCAGATATCTGTAATTTAGTTTTGACTAGTCTAAATAACAGTTGCAGATATCATGTTTCAATAGCAAGACAATCACTCGTAATTTTGCCTATCTAAAACTCATATTCCAGATATTCGTAATTAAATTTTGACTAGGCAGAATGAGAGTTAGATATCTGCAAATTGTTATATCTCCAATTTGCATATATCTAAAATTTGATAACAGATATCTAGAATTATATTATGGCTGTCTGCAATTCCAGTTTCAGATATCTTTAATTTAATTCTGACTAGTCAGAATTCTAGTTCAAGATATCTACAATTGATTTTGACTAGTTAAAACGTTAAGATATCTTATAAGGATGATGTAGATATCATGAATTGAGGGGGATTTAAGATATCTTGAACTGTAATTGTGACTATTCAGAATTACATTAGAGATATCTGGAACTAGAATTACAGCCAGACATTATTCTGTTAAAGATATCAACAATAGACATTTAGGATATCTGCAATTGATTCATATGATATCTGTAATGAGAAACCCCATAGACATGAAATGCGATATCCGTTTGAAACTGACTAGTCAAAACTGAATTATAGATATCTAAAACTGTTGTTTCGACTAGTCAAAATTACATTATAGATATCTTCAATTAAGGTTTTGACTAGGTGAAATTAGGTTGCAGATATACACAAGTAATATCCTGTCTACTGAATAAATGTTAAAGGGCTTGCCATACTTTCCCCGATCCATCCTCTGCTTTACTGCCATTACATTACTCCACTACATACATGAGATGATCTGTGTTGGTCAGGGATGTGTCCTACCTTATTCAGTGTGTGTGTGTGTGTGTGTGTGTGCGCGCGTGCTTACTGTAACACCTTGCGATGCAGTGCCATTTTAGCCCTACAGGTGTCTCTCTGAACTGAGCATTTCTATACACTATGCAGACTCAAATGCATTGAGAATCTTTGCTCAAGCAATGTTAAACATTTAGATTAATATTTTGTCACAACCAAGCATGCAAAAACATTACTCTCAATATTTTAACTGAATGCACAATGGGTCATGTAACCGACCTGTCGTGACAAACTTATATAAACCGCTTTATATAATGTCAGTTATAAAAGCAATGCCCTGTGACAGGAGTCAAAGAACCCCAGGCCAATTCAGGCACCAAATAGACATTTGGCATAGTGGTGCTCTGTCAGGCTCTCGGGCAAGGTGGACCCAAATGCACGACACTCGGCTTTTGGGGCTTTCGGGGTTTTTAAATCCAAATAAAAAGGCAGATGCTGACATAAAATGACAATTCGACAAACATTACAGAACACACTAGGTCTTACATACAGGATCACAAAACAGACCATTGGACACAGACAACGAGTGGCAGGTGAAATCAATAACAATCAACATGGGCAAGACCAGGAACACAGGGAAAACATGGACTGGAACACAGGGGAGAAAACACGGAGGTGGACAGCAGAACATGACATGCTCAGTTACAGTGTTGTTATATGCCTCATAGCTCCTTCCAGAGCTGGAATGCCTGCCCAACACTCAAAAGGAGTGTTGAACAAGTATATTTCTTTTTTTCTCCTCGTGATGAATGATAATATTATATTATAATATTCTAGTACAAATGCAAATGAACTTAAGTTTCATTAATGGCCTAAGGTATAGCTGAAGGTTTTTTTTCCCCTCTCATACTTTAAGAACTATGCTACCCAAGTGTAAGATGATTTTGCCATCTTGAAGTTCAAGGCAGGTTCAGCCATGCCAAGCAAAGGTTAAAGCCCAAAGCTCTAGATACTCTACATCATATACCATTTTATGTGATTCGCCCATTCTATTTTAGAGAGCCCAAAGCATTTTAGATTCTTAAAGCTTAACAGACTTAAAATAATATAAAAACATCCCCTAAGACCGATGTATGCACACAAATAAACAGTATGATGTAATTCACTTCACATGCAAGACAGCACATATACTGTTACACACACACGCACGCACACACGCGCACACACACAGAGTGGTGTAACAATAGAGATATACTGTAATATTATAATATAATACTAGCACACACACATGGGTCTGTAATGCTCAGGGGTGCTACAGTCCCACCCCCTAAACATGAAAGAACATTCATCTCTATCCCTGTTTGCAGGGTCCGAAATGAACACCCGCCAAACGCCAAATGCGGTTAGATTTTCAGTTTGGCGAGTTAATCTTAGAGACTATCCGCCATACAGGCGGGTAGATGTTTAAACTAAAATAGACATATAAATCTCCAGTGCGAGTTTCTCTCTACTGCTGTCGTCAGTGTCAGTCACGTGCAGTCCGGGGATGCAGGTTGTCCTGTGCACTACCTGCATAATTCATTTGTCAGATGTAATATACTTTATATTACTCAAAAAGTTGTATTTAAAAATGCAGATCGACATAATTATTTAATTTGTTCGTATGTAGCCTACTGCCTTCTGCAGAGGTTGCTCTGGCATTTCCTCTTATTCATTTTTTTCAACATGGCGTAGGTCATAAACATTGTTTCTGTTGGCTTAATCGCATTCAATTGAACAGAAGTTTCCTGCTATGTTTGTAGTCTGTACTAAAAAGAGTGCCTCAGCCTGTATTGAAGTAAAAAACATTTACATTGCCTTCCCGGACGATGACATCACCGTACGCCACTGGCCTGTGTTGAGTTTGACACACACGCGCATTATCCGTGAATACCCACCCCTACTTCATCTTGGATTGGCTCTTTGAGTTCTCCAAAACCAACCATCTGATCATTTTGTAACCAAAAATTATGAATAGCCAATCAGAGAGCAAGGGCGGTATTTATTGGTGTATTGTGTATTTATCTATGTCTGAGTAACAACCAGGAATAAATATACATTGTCTAAATCTTGAGTGTGAAGCTGTTTGAAGTAGTGTTAGTTAATATTCAAGGAATATCAAAGGTTTTATTTTAGTGAATATCTTAGTTACACCAGCCTCCTATTGTTTTTGCATGAAAAAGATTAAGTAGTTAAAAAATATTGCCAATTCATGTGGCACTCTCATATGGGCTCGTATACAGAAAAGGCCGACACAACAAAAAAGGTACAAATGTGTCTGTGACACATTTGTACCTTTTTTGTGTTATTACATAGAGTAAAATATAAGAAGTCCCGTTGGGTACTGGTTCAAATGTGATTGGTATCCAGCCAGCCCCTCTTGCTATACGGTCAGGCTAAATATGTGCAGTGGCAAATATTCAAAAGGATTAAATCAACATATTAAACATGAAAACGCAAGGATGAAGCACTGCACATATAAACTATTGTGTGCATTGGAGGTTTGGAGATCATATACGAGGCTGACCAGTAAGAATTCAGATTATAGGTAGTAGATAGGCCTACATAACTATGGTGTGGTGATGAGTTGTGCTGTCAAGTGTTAGTATCCAAATTAAATACTAAAACATACTTAATGCAGTAGCCTACTGTTATGTGACACGAAAATGTCAATTTATTATTTTGACCAGTAAAAAAAATACTTTGTGGGTACATTTTTTTCTCTAGCAGCCACCTATGGCCGGTGACTCAAAAAGTTAATTTCGGACCCTGCCTGTTAGTCATGGAAAGCAGTTCTAAAAGGTCTTCCGGTCATCCTGTCATCAAACTGAAAACATAGTGTATTCTACAAATGATAGTAGGGTGTTCACTAAAATGACTTATTTATTCAGTATGTAGCTAGTGAATTTGGAGAGAACGATCTCGTGGTGTTTACTCTCTCTTCTCTATTTAAGACCAGAAGGATATCTCCGCTTTATCCTCTCAACGATCGATCAAGGTTGTAAATGGTGTGAGGGGGAGTCGGGCCCTAGTTTTATATGCAGGGCCCTACGCAGCATTCATAGTGAGCCTATAAGGCCACCCGGCACTGCCAGCTAAATAAAGCTAAGCCTATGACGGCTTTAGGGGGACGGGCACAGAGAAAGTGAACGTGAATGATTCTTTTCATGCTGGCGTGAAACAGGACATAAAATGGTGGTGGTAGACCAAAGATGAAATAATACAAGCAGTTGTAGCAACGCTAATTAGTTAAAGGATGCAGTCAATACTGTAGTTTACCACTAAGACTCCTATTATCATACAACAATCCCCAATGGACCACGTCCAGTCCCCATTCACAAAGTTTTGGGTCTGGTTATACCAGGCTAGCTTCCTGGGCCAATGGCCCATGTCTTAAAAGAGCATTGGCAGAAATCTGCATTATTTTATATTTATTTATTTATTTAAATCTGGTAAAAAATAAAACATACTGTGTAACTCACTTAGAACGTTTTGTTGTTAATGACTGTGGCAGGAAACAATCACTTTAATGGAATATTTAGGCATACAGAGGTACATTTTAAGCAACCTTCACTTGTGTTCTAATTGCACATTGTGTTAGCTAATACAAGTTTATAATTTAATTACCCAACCAAATCATTAGAAAACCATTTTGCAAAAACATCTGAAACTGTAGACTTCAGAATCTGCTCTTCAAAACCCACCTCTTCAAGTTTGCCTACGTTTGACCCTTTGTCCCACTCTCACCTGACTGTTTAATTTAATTTTGTTTATATTTCTCAGATAAAATATTTATTCCTATAGTATGTATATTTCATCCAACTGTTCTATATCTCCATCCATCCATCCATCTTCATCCACTTATCCATATTCGGGTCGCGGGGGCAGCAGCTTTAGCAGGGGACACCAAACCTCCCTTTCCCGAGCCACATTAGAAAGCTCAGACTGGGGGATCCCGAGGCGTTCCCAGGCCAGTGTGGAGATATAATCTCTCCACCTAGTCCTGGGTCTTCCCCCGAGGCCTCGTCCCAGCTGGACGTGCCTGGAACACCTCCCAAGGGAGGCGCCCAGGGGGCATCCTTACCAGATGCCTGTACCACCTCAACTGGCTCCTTTCGACGCAAAGGAGTAGCGGCTCTACTCTGGGTTGAGCTTCTCACCCTATCTCTAAGGGAGAAGCCAGCCCCCCTTCTGAGAAAACCCATTTCAGCCACGTACCCGTGATCTTGTTCTTTCGGTCATGACCCACCATAGATGAGGGTAGGAACTAAAATTGCCCGATTGATGGAGAGCTTTGTGTAAGATGTCCGTGAGTGTTTAGAAAGGCGTCCCAAATAAAATGTATTATTATTATTATTATTATATTATTATTATTATTATTATTATAAAAACACACTTGACTTCAAAGTCATCTCACTAGCCCATGCTGATTGGGCTGCCAGATGTGTGGCTATGTGAATGCTAATGTGATCAGGGTTTCAGGACTATAATCTCAGCTAATTATACTGATCTGAGAGAGCATAGTTGGGCGGAGCCAGGCTAACTGAATTTAACAATCAGTGTCGTTTTAATAGCCATACGGGCGTGGTTTAGGTTTGTTGACAGTAAAAACGACCAGATGGTTCATCCAATCAACTGCCAAGTAATATTTTCTATTATTTCACAAACAGTTTCAATGGACAGCTCCCCAGATGGACTTGTGACAACAATTGATCTGGCATGTCAGGTTAGACTGCAGCTGGGTCCGGACCCGAATTGACCTCAGGCTCTGCCCTAGACATAAATACACAGCAGCCATAGTTAAAATAATGTCAGCTATGCTAATGGATGAATTATTAAACTCACCTCAACCTGTCTTATACAATAAATTTAAATCACCGTGGTCAACTGAGAAATCACCACTACTAACAGTGGAGAGATACACACTGTTGTTGTGTAACCACTGATCAAAACGCATGCTATCACTCTCTCTCTCCACATCCGTCACTTGCTATAGCGGAGAAATGACAATTGATTGAATGCTCTCTCTCCTTCACACTCTCTTTCCCTTCCTCCCTCACAGCCTGTTCTCACCTGCTTTTCTTGGATATTGTATGCAATTTGCGGGCGTCGGGGAGCTGCTATTAAAATGCGGGAGACTCCCAGAACTTCTAGGAGAGTTGGGATGTCTGGGAATGGCCTATTGAACTGTTGTGGGAGCAGCTGAAACATTACCGTACTTAAATTATGTTTACCTAAAAAGAGAAATGACCACAAAATTTAAAAAAACAAAAAAAACTGGAAGTAACTTACTTGGTAGCTAGCAAGTTTTAGTCAAATAACCCAAAACTCTTCTGTGAGGTTCCTGTTTGCAAAATATAATTGTATTAGCTTAAGTTGTGCTTACAACTGCATTACAAGTAGACTGAGATGCATTAGCAGAAGGTTATGTTTTGTTTCAGTACTAAATCCATGTGCTTGTGCTAAGCAACATTATGAATGGGTTGAAAAAGTTTCAAGGCAAACCGTAATTCATCCTGTTGGCAACGACAAAAATGCCAGATACTTGTAAAAGTTGGCTTTGACAAAAATTCCAGATATCACTGTTGTAAAAGGTTTCAATCTGTGACTTTAATAATTGGAAAAGCTGAAATACCAAGCCATTCAAACTCTCCTCTTTAACTTATTCTTAACAGGTCCATGTCCAGAATCGATAGCTAAAGTTCAGGCACTGTGTCTAACTTTAAAATGCAGAAATTGAGCTTCTTCAACCCAGCAATGCTTTTGAAAAGGTTGGCCCTTGCAGGTACAGAACAAACATTTAATAAACATAAAACCTTACTTCCTCATTGGCTGAGGTTCAACATCAATACACTCAATAGCAAAATGCTAATCCTAATAGTATCACCAACATCCATAAAATATTCTGTTGCTAAACTGTAGGTTACAAAAACCATCCATCTTTTTACTTTGTTGCATAAGACTAGACACCTTGTTACAGTGTTGTAATTAATTATCTTCTTTTTTAGATTAATTGTTTACTACACTTTTCCTAAAATGATTTACGTTTACTTCTGTTTTGCGACAGTATTACAGTATAATAAAAGCCTTACTACTGAAACATCTCTTCGAGATATCTGCTGTCTGCTTAGCGCTACTGGATGCAGTTAGTTTCAAACAAAGTCAGTTTGCAGCACCAAATATGGGTGAATTTAGTGTTTTTTGTGTTTGCACCCTCTGAGCTTAAAACCAAAACAAGGTTGTGACGAAACCAACGGCGGAGTGCACCTTTAAAACCCAACTGTAACCTGTAGTCGAACATGCCAGCCATTACTGTAATGAATGAAATGAAGACCAACCAAAAGGCATTGGTCTTAGTGACACACACTCTACACTAGATCCCATTGCCACCGGGACACAGTCTCTGTTATTGCAGTTGCTTTGTTCTCTTGCTCTCTTCTAAGAACACAGGCAATGTGTCATATAATGAAGAGCAATAACTGTGCCACAAATCTCACACGTCGACATCCTCTATGTTATTTAGATGTTTTGCCTTGTGGAGAAATGGCTCTGCTTTGCTGCCAAGTTCCACTTATTATTTTCACATATGGGGCATTTCTCCCCTCAAGTTGTCATGCCAACGTGGCCGATGGAGTGTGAGCTTATAAATATGTCTGACTGGGAGGGAAATATGATCTGTGTGTGTGTGTGTGTGTGTGTGTGTGTGTGTGTGTGTGTGTGTGTGTGTGTGTACGGGCTACACACACATGCTCCACACACCCTATGTGCATTCAACAGTGGGTGTTCATGCAAACATAATGTGTGTTGCTATTGTATATGTTTATATATAACATGCCTCTCATATACAATGTTTCTGGGTGTGTGCCTACACCCAAGCATGCATTCATAAGAGACCTTGGCTAATTACATGCATTAATTAAGTGTGTGCCTGCTCTGTCTGCCTACACATGCGTAGAATGCATGTGTATGGACTGCACATCAGCTGTACATGAATCCATATGAGCCGCGCCATATCACTGCATTAATGTGCATCCAACTGAGTTTCCAAGTCTGCAGAGACCACAGTGCTAGACACAGATTCACAAAGGGATAGTTAGTGACTGAGCATAGTCAGACAATAGAGCATGCCATAATGGAGATAATAGGCCCGGGATCGACGAGCAAAGGGCAGCAGATTAGTGGGCCCTTCTTGACACAAAGTCCATTTGTTAGTTTTGAGGCGTTGTGACAGTTAATTACCGAAGACCACCTTGCCTTGCCGACGCAGAGGAGAAAAACATTTCCTAGTGTGGGCAGACAGCTTGAGATGTTGTGGTTTGCATCTTTGCAAGACTTGCTGGGGCTGTTTGTTTATGTATACAAACATGTACATGTGTGTGTGGTTGCTTCTCACACTGGCTGTACTGTAAACAACTATTGATTGTGTTATGGAACCCCACATTTCATGAAACACTGCTGCCCACAAAGCTGTGGGTGGATGAAGGGGTAGAGAATGGTGTGAGCCCATGAACTAGTAGGGGCAGAATGGAGATGAATGTCACTCGCTGTAGCACTCGTACGGGATGGACCTGCACTCACAGGTTTCAAATCAAAGCAATATTTCGTTAACGCCAAAGACTTTGGAATAATAAGACCGGGGCAAGACAAACTGCTTATAATTATGAATAATGCATTTGTGTGAGTGGATTTACGTGTAGATATTTGTAAAATGATTGTACTGTACTGTATCCATGAGATAAATACATCTCTGTGACAAAGTGGGCTATACAATGGTGAGTCAAAGTAAAAGGGTTTAATTCAACAAAAAACTATACATGAACACAGTGCAACCGAACATTAGCCTTAACAATTTAAAATAATAACCCGCATGGGGTAAACACAAAAGCACAGTCTATAAAGCCGGTGAATGATTAGAGAACAAGGAACAGGTGTGGAAGGCCCTGATTGCCACCTGTCGCAGATCGGCTATCAGTACTCCGGGGACGGCGCGCGAGAGCCCGCCAGACCGGAGGGCACAGCCCCGCCGCGGGACGTCAGCGTGACAATCACACTATATTAAATATTATTCTGCAATAGAGTTTGATGGCAACAGGTTGCCAATTCAGTTATAAACAATACCTTTTAGTGCGAAGGGTTTCAGGCCCCCTTTTGCTATTACACAGTCAACCGACATACCTTTGACAGTAGCAACGTGCAAAAGATACTTTTGTGACTTGAAGATTATCGTCATTATTATAATGAAAAGAAGGGAGACACTAGATGGTTGGCATCATTTGCAACTGGTAATGCACATCTACCTAATGAATCTGGCCGGATTTTAACCAAATAATTAACAGAGCTACATTTCAAATATGCTTGTAAGGTGAGAGTACATTGTTCATTATCATTGTGTTAGTGTTAACACAATTGGTTGAGTGACTGTTTATGCTTCTCCCTTTGCGTGTAAACAGACCCACATTAAAAGAGAAATTGGAGAAAAATTATATTAAGATTAGCAATGGATATGAAATTAACTTCTAGCATTCATTTGTCAAGCCAGCCAGTCTTTCCGTGTGTCTTCAAGGGAAAACATATTGATTTCATTCTCATTTCCTACAACTAAATTGAAAGTAGATAGTCGAGAGGAAAAAAGACTAAACAAACCTAATATGATATTGCCTTCAGTCAAACAACTATTATTAATAGGACATATAATCTGATCCATAATGGCACAAAGACAGGAAGAGCTATGGTGCAACTTAAACAGTTTTGTAGAGTACTTGCAAGTGATAGAAATATGCTTTTGTACTACAGTTATTTTTGTTTGCATTCAATTTGACTTAAAGCAACATTGGGGAAAAAACATGTACACATACAGTAGAATTAATTTACTTACTCCACAACAATATTCTTTTTACTCCCTTCAACAAATAACTGACTATGACTACTGTGTTTTATTTGAGGCGTTATATGTGTTTGTGTAACACAGGAATATGAAGAGAGGTAGAGGGGTAAGATGAAGACGGAGGGAGATGAAAGTGAGCAAATAGGCCTGGATTGCTATATCAACAAGCCCCCAGTCAGGCATTCATTGAGGCTATAGGTCGACACTAGAGACATCTCGTATAATATGTCTGAGAATTTTAAATACTAATTAATACCTCTATTCTGTCAATCCAAGATCAACCTAAGGCACAAAATGGCTGTACTATGTAGCAAAAACATTGTGGCTAGCAGGTCTTAAAACCTCTTAATTTCAACCACTGTTGTACAATGTTGTTGTTTTTTTCTGCAATGTAGAAAAAGAAAACTCACTGAAAAAATCTGATATGAAAAAATAAATAAAAGGTTGCCATTGATAATGCACATCAGAATAAACAATAATGAATGCAAAAAAAAAATGTTGGTTGTTAAAACTGGTTTTACACTTTTTCACATTGAGTCCAGATGCAAAAACCTCTAAGTTGCTGTATAGTCACATTGATTTCTAGAAGCAGGTTGTATGCATACACAATAAAATATAAATAACAGAGACATAAGAGACAGACAGATTAGATAGAAATAAATAATAATAATAATAATAATAATAATGTTATAATATAATATTTAGGACGCCTTTAAAAACACCCAAGAACATCTTACATTGCAAATAGGCGAATACAAAGATATAAAACATTTGGCTGAGACATAGAGTTGACTGTAGTGGCATGTCGTATGTGCAGGGGAAGAGCAGATGAAGGCTCGAGCCCCCATGGTGGAGAGGAGGAATGGGGGGTGACCAGAAGTCCTGTAGAGGAGGAGTGAAGAGTTCGGGAGAGAGTATTTGCCAGGAGAAGGCCAGAGTGGTAGGAGGTAACCAGGCTGTAAAGAGCCTTGTATGTGGGGAGGAGAGTCTTGAATTTAATACGGAATTGTACAGGAAGCCAATCAAGTTGAACCCAAATTGGAGTGATGATGATCTGTTGTCCTTGTGTTTGTGAGGATTCTGGCAGCAAATTTCTGACCTAGTTGGAGGCAATTGATGAATTTGGTTGGAATGCCAAAGAGAATAGAGTTGCAGAAATCCAGACGGGAAGTGACAAAGGCGTTTGCTAAGCTCCTCAAAACTCACCTTCAAGATTGACATTTGACCCTTCATTCCGCTGTCACTTGACTTCCTTGCCCTTCCAACAAGCATGTATTATTTTATTTTGTTTATTTTGTATATATTTACCAGTTATTTTTGGATTTGGTGTGTCTTGTTTCTAGAATGTATAATCTGCCTTGGTCAAATGTGTATTACTATAATATGTCTCAGCCACATGGTTTATATCTATGTATTTGCAATCTCAGATGTCCTTGGGTGTTTTGAAAGGCGTCCTAAATAAAATGATAAATAGATAGATGGATAGATGGATATTCATGCTGTGAAACTGCTGGCTAAGCGGTAGCATAATACTGTATACATGCAATGAGAAACCGTAGCAAAAATTAAACCACGCTTCTCTAGTTGCACACATATGAAGTTCAATGAATATATACACTAATAACTAGCATTCGTAGCGTGTGGGGGTCAATACAAACTTCCTATAAGCCTGAAGGCTTGGGAATGAGAAAAAAAGGCTAAATAAGTTCTTTACATGCTGAACAACATTCCTTGAATGACACATATCGAAACATATAGGTTTCATGTTATAAGCAGACTGCGAAACTTATAGCCTTTAAAGTTGACTAAAATATATTTATCAATGGCCCTTTGGCTACTTCAAAGTATTCATTAGAAAGAAGGCACTGGATAATAGATGCATTAGATAATTGGTTATAGCAACGTTTATATTGTTATTAATATTGATATTTGTATTCCACACTCCTTCAAAACCTTCTGGTGGCACATGTGACATTGGCAACCATTATGCTTATTAAGTTATGCTTATGAAGTTATGTTTTACAGATTTAACTAGACAAACATCATATTTAGCACAAGCTAGCCTATGCAGTTATACCATAGACTTATTAGATAGACACAGTGAAGAAAATGGCAGCTCGATCTTAACAAGTATTTGCTCATTGTCACAGTGAAGCACAATATTCTAATTAAGTGTATGGCCATATTGGCAAAGTGGCAATTTTGACACATGCACAGTACAAACAGAAGATTACATTGCAACCTGCGAGTTCCCGACCTCAAGCCTCGTGCATGTGCGTTGTAGTACATAAAATAACAGGAGTTTTTGTTATGGACTATACTGTTATATTTGTTGGCATGTTTTGTTTAATATTTAGCATTTACACTAAAAGTAGGATCATAGCACCATATGAACCAAGTACGGCACATGCACATTTTTTTGCAGAGCAGTTCAACCGCTAATTAATTTATGAATGGGGTGTGTATTATATTTGGTCCTATAGGCTGCAGTATCACCCGTCGCCACACGTCACGGCTGCTTCAAGCCTAGAGTCAGACCCTGCCCCCATGAGTTATACAGTATGGTTCTTTTCAGAGAAACACTTCCCCTTTCTTGCAGCCAGAGACAAAACAGCAAGTCAGCATTTTCCTACAGTAGTTTGAAATATCGTCCCAGGTGACCATTAGCAACCTGTTTGACCAATATATTTCAATGCTGACATTTATGTGGCATTTCCTTTCCATCTGTTGGAAAATCTGACTCGTTTGTTAAAATGCATTGAATGGCAATGCATTGATTGGATTTCCCACCAGGAACCTTCTACAGTATGAGTAGACTTTCTTTTAAACCAATATATTATCTTTCCCCCTGTGGCTAGCGTAGAGGGTCAGAGAGGCTTGAAGTAGCACATCTGGCACAGGTACAAGTTAGACATCTTGCTAGTATGACTTACTGTACAGTAGATTCTGTATCTTACTTAAGGGGTTTTAAAGGACTAATGGAATCTTATTAAACGTGAATTGACAGGAGTATTTTGTTAAAGAAATCAATTATAAATGGTACTAGTTTAAAACTTCTGGTACTGGTGAGGGGAAGAGTATATTGTTCTGCCTTTCAAGAGCTCTAAGCCAATATCTTCAGGTCTAACACGATGTTAAATCCCTGATTGTAGCCTGTAGAAACAGCAGGGAACCTAAGGCCCCTACTGTATTTTAACGAGCTAAGTGCACACGTCTAACATGTAAGTGCATTTAGGGCATGTCCAAATCCAGTTTAGCTAGTTTAATGGCAGAAATAAATGGTCACAGTGTCAGACACATGGTTCAAAACAGTACAGAGTACTGGAAAGGCGCCCCCTGAAGAGCAACATTAGCACCATGGATCGTTCTTCTTTGTCCTCTTTCAAACGCATATAGGGAGTTAGTCTCTCTCTCGCTCTCCCTTTCTTTCTCTGATTGACACAAAGATAAAATATGTCCGGCCACAGTAAATTTGGCCCAGGACTGAAGAAAACTCACATTATCTCCATCAACAGCAGATGTGTTTACATTCCGGCTGATTCTTTCCTTTGATATAAATTGCCCTGAATTACCCAGTCTCCCACTGTGTTATGTTATTAGGTTGTATATTTCTTCTGCTTACATAGAGGATTCTTTTATTTTGTTTTATTTCTTACTAAAAATTACCTATTGTAAACTCCAAATGTAAATGCCACCACCACTTTGAAAAGCATTCATCACTGTTTTTGAGCACTTTGCAGGGATGTATTCAAATCCTTTGTGTATTCAAGTAAAGATTACTGAATATGTATATACATTTTTTCTACTGGCTTCATATAAACTAGTCTGCTGCTGTTGCCCTATGACAGGTGGAAAACGAGGGCTTTTGATGGGTTGATTTTAAAAATAAACAAATCACGTGTACTCAGCCTGGTCAGCCTTTAAAGATACGCCCCTCCCCCAGCACCCCAGTATTGCTGTCCAGCTCTCTGTTGCTGCTGTAAAACAGTTATAGTGTGTGTGTGCGTTTGCACAGTGGGAGGGGGTGTGAAGGTGTAAGAGCTGTAGGGGGAGGAAACCAAAACGAAAGCAACCACCGTTTATATTCTCTTGAAAGAAAATCCACCTCTGGGTTTAGTGCCCAGTGACATAACCACTTCTCAAGACACACTTAAGGTGAAACAAGGCACTCCCTTTAAAAGGCCTTAGAATAAACAATGACTTTGCTACATTCTAAACACCCCATCCTGCACCAACCCTGCACCACTACCACCAAAATCTAAGTGCTCTTCCACAACTCTTGCAGACAAACAGCTCTTCAGACTAAAGGAGATCACAGAGCAACAATAATGCTGATCGAACGCATCTAGCCTTGGTGGCAAACAGGATCAAGACATTGGAGTATACAAGCACACATGTGCAGACAGGGAGGGAATTTAACACTGTTATGAGTCAGGTTGCATGTATTATGTTCTTGGCAACAAACTGACAATGAAGGAATAGCTGTGGTAATGATGTCCCCTGTCATGTATTCTCATAACATGCTAGCAAGGGAGTGAAAATGTGGTTAGTTAGCTTGTTATGTTTATTACGTGATGCAATTGAATTGAGTTTAACAAAAGTTTAATATTGCTTTTTATATTCTAACCTTTAACAGGTATTTTGGAATTTTCTTGCCATGTTTCTTGCTGTGAAAATGTACACAACAGTATAATGCTTTGAAAAGACAGTTTTGGATCTTACAGAATTACAAACACAATGAAATGGAAGAGGCAACATTTCAGATAGGGATTTTTCTGGACATGGTAGAGCAGAGAGTTGCCCCTGACCTTCACAGGTGTAAGATATGGTTGGAGGTCAAACGTATAAGGAGCCGGCTAATTATTTCAGAGAAGGGACAAATTACCATTGATTGCAGACTGGCCTCATAATAGGACAGGTCTTAATTGGCATCTTGCAGAAACATTAGCTCAGCTAATTTTTTTTCTTTTTCTTTCCTACGCATCTTTTCCTCCACGGTAATTTCCTTTTTTTATTGTAACTAATCAGACTAAACAGACACAGCATTTATTTGATTCATGTTTTGTGCTATCGAAGGTGTGTCTTTGTGGTAAGGAACATGTTGCAGCACTGGAATTGTCAACATGGTCTCATTGATCGTTGTCAAATATGGACATTTGTGCAAAATAGGTAAACGTCTAATAATGACGAAATACAAATTCGTAACAATATTAACGTAAATAACATAATTACATTTTTTATTATTATTTTGACGATTTTTTTCAATGGTTCAAGTCAACATAAATATTCAAAAATATTCAGACATTTGTCAGAATGCAGATGTTTTTCCTAATTTGTATATTTTCGTTTAAATGGCAACGAAATTCTGTTGTTCATGATGTACTGAAATATTAGTCTATATTCTGACGCATTATTAATTTGACGACGATTTCTACCCAATATATATTCGTTTTCAATGACGACGAAATTTTGCGGTTAATGTTGTAGACTACAGAAATATTTGTCTATATTCTGATGCATTTTAAATTCGTCACAATGCAGACATTTTTCTACCCGATATATTTTCGTGTTAGTGGTGAAGAAATTCTAAATTGATGTAAAGAAATATTCCTCAACATTAAGACGCATTATAAATGAGACAGAACGCAGACGAAGAGGGAGACAGGGGAAGGGGATAATTAAGCAATGTTCTTTTTGGGCCCATGTCAGGCTATGTTGCCTGGCACTCTGGGAACGTGCAAATGCAGTGGTCACATGGAGATGTTCGATAAACATTTAGTGGTCATTTGGAGACCCTACCTAAAAAGCAACCCATTGAACAGGCCTAAAAATAAAAACATCTAGCGTTGCCCAATTCGGGTTCTTTCAGTTCTGTTAATTCTCACAGTGCTTTCTAAATTGGGCACCCACATTCTTGCATACGGCAACGGGTCACTTTCCGTCACCCGATCGACCCAAAGCACAGACCACTGTTAAGGGCGGCCACTGGAAAAGCCCTTTGGAGAGACTGCTTCTTCAAGGGCTGCGTTCCACACCTTTTTGCCCGTGGGCAAGTCAGAAGTTTGAGATGTCCCTTTCCTGAAACAGGATTTCGAGTTGTATGCCCCGTTATGTTTCAGTGTCCCCGCAGCTTCAGGAAGACCCCCGAAGCTCTGTCTGAACAACGCTGGAGGGGACAATGTAAAAGCCTTTCAATTGGGCAATCTAATTCCCATTTCAAGTAGCACCCCATTGTAACAGACTTTTTTTGGGGGAGGGGCCTCTCAAGCCCCTTGAACAACAAAGAGACCCCAAAATCGAATAACCGGTTCTTGGGGGACCTCTGTATGCACCCTCCGAAGCACAGACCTCTAGGTGGTCCGCAAAGGAAAATTTGTGAAAAAGGCCTTACATTTCAAATGGGTTTCAAGTACTACAAGTCAGAGACCTATTGCATCAGATTTTGGAGGTTCAACCCTAACCCTAGCTGTTTTTTATTTCCGGCAGTCCGATCCCCGGGCAATCCCCGGACTGACCTAAGGTTCCAAATCGCTAGAAGTCGTGTTCTGGATTGGGCAATTTTGTTGAATGTAAAAGCATTTCAATTGGGCGAAGGCTTTACTCAGGGATTGGAAGTTGCAAACGTCGCCAAATTAACTAAGAAGCTACAGGGCGTCAGGCCTTTTAGGCTCGTTACCTTTCAGGGGTCCCTGGGAGCCATTTTTTTTTTGGGAATACTCTAGAACCGTGAAAATTCCGTGGTCTTATTAAGACATGGGGATGAACATCTGGTGTTGATTTGGAGACCATGTCTTAAAAAAATCCATAAAAAATTCCATAAAAAATGTTCCAATTCTAGGGTTACCTATTTCCAATGGCACTGATTTGTCTTAAACCCCCTGATTTGGGCAAATAGTCTTTTGTGCACAGCCAACGAATGTCACAGAACCATGTGACTTCAGATATAAGACCTGCTAGTGACTTCAGAGTTGTAACTGGCGGACAGGGGTCTTATTTCCTTCCCCGGCACGCCTCTACTCTATCTGACCTCACCCTGTTGTCGGGACGCTTTCAAAACTCGGACAGATGGAATTTGAATAAAATGCTATTCCAATTGGGCACAATTTCAATTCAAGTTTCCCGGATTAGGTAACGGGTATTTCAGGGGTCTCTTGTAGAGCATGCTTGGGTGAACAAGGGGACCTGCCCCCTTCTCTCTATCACCTTCAGTGGCAAAATGGCTGACAATCAAAGATAAGTCATGTCAAAATGTTGGGCTCGCAATATAAGGGACGTGAATTGGGCAAGAGTCCCAATGTAAAAGATCTTACTGCTCAACTACGACAGCTTAGTTGGTTCTAATTTCTAGTTCTAGTTTGCATAGAGAGGGGCTGGGCAAACAGGTTGTCGTGCCTGGCTTCTCGATCTATACCACCTTCCCGGGGTCTTGACAGAAAAGCTCCCCAATTGGGTAACAAAGATTGGGGTTCCTAAAAATAGATTTTCCATTACAAACCACTTCAGCCCCCAAAACCTCTCTGGACCACCTGCGGTAGCTGGTGGAGCCCCCCTTTGGTCGTTGCGATTCATTCATTTTAGAGTCATTTTAGAGACCGCCAATTTTGGACCCCCGGGCCCCATTTTGGCAATCTCGATCGCAATAGTGCCTGCTCCTGTATCAGGAAATTTTTCCAGATCTTGATGACACCGCTACACCCACTAACCCAATGGAAAGTGCAATTACATTGGGAAAATGCCCGTTTGGGGACGTTTTCAAAAATTTATATACGTCTTCAACCATAGATTTTTGTCACTTTTAAAATTGTGTCGCCATTTTGACGTTTCAGTTTACAATAAAATTACAGTTTTAGCTAGAAAATCGTCCAACATTTGACAAAATTGTGATACATCAGTATATTAACGAAATTTGTATTCCTCTTATTGTGACGTATAACCCTTTTGTGTAAACGTCACCATTTGTCATCGATCTCATGAGACTGGGCTGGGAATTGTACCTCATCAGAATCCTGATTTGTTTCACCATTCGGAGCAAGCCTTAAACGAGAGGGACTGGTGGTTATTAGTCTGTATATTTTTAAACAAACTAGTTCAATTAAAGGTGTACTCTTCAATTTGTGCCTGGAATTACCCTTGCGGTTGAAACCGGCATTACAAAGAAATGGCTTTAGTTTGAAACTCAGTGAGCACATGACACTCCTTAGTGCTGAGCGTTTTAGAAACAAACAAATGTAAACACGCACACAAATTGCATTCTCCATAGTCCAAACATATCACACTCCAAATAATATAATGTATATTATTATATAGAATGTATGGCTAGGTTTAAAATATGGGTTTGACATTTAGTATTCCTTTGCAGATCAACAGGTTCTAAATGAGACAGAGTCTGATTGATTGATAGGGAATCATAGGATTGTTAGACTTAATAGCTGTCCTGAGAATGACCTGCTAATGCCACTGTGGGGCACGGTTTACATTAAACACGGGCTTTACATGGTCATATATGCAGCTGACAGCTGGTCAAAGGAAGTCCACTTCTGAAATCTGAAAAGCAAAAAGTTCTTCACAGGTTGGCTACTGTTACAATGGTGTGAGAAATAAAGCATTCCTAAACTATTATTTGAATTGATTATTTTGACAATAGTACATTAATAACTCAGTTATTCAATTTAATCAAACCATCCCCAGTTAGGATTGAGATGCTATCCAAATCTCAGCATTAACTATAAATTAAACTTCCACCAATGTTATGAATCTAATAAATCAAAACAATATCTAATATGTGCATCTACTGTAATATAATGCATTGATACTGAATGTACGGAATGTACTCATTTGATAAATAACAACTTGGTCATTGAGGTGCTTTTAAAGCAACCCCTACCTTTATCCAGGAGCCAGCCATCTTAACCAATAGACTGTCATGCAGCTATGGGCAGCCACAGTATGGGCACAAACTCCAGTTCTAATGCTATATGCCAGTGTCTTGGTCAAGGGCAGTGGTAATTGACAGTAGGTGTAGTAACCTATTAAACCCTGCACTCAAGGTCACCAGACTATTTTTGTTTTGTTTTTGTGTGCCAGTAACATCTTGTTAAACTCCTACCGAATCAATTCCCTGAATGAAAGGTTCTAAACGTAAAGCTTCTTTATTTTGGTATGGAACCATTATGCAGTTTTATGATGTAGTAATTAACACACATATCAGCCTTTCAGTCAATGATGTATTGTAAACAACAAGGGTCCTCAATCGCTGGTAAACTCATTTTGTCTCCAACATAGGCTAACTGTTTTAGGCTACGCATTAAAGTTGTTATTTCTAACCTAGAAGATACTTTAACTCTAAAGATAAGATATACACTTCCTTTCCAATTTACTTGCTGTTGTTGCCAGTATGGTACTTCCTTTTTTCGTTGGTCCATAAATCCTGCACCTTAACACTAACTTGTCTTTGGGGTTCTCCTTAACTACACAGATGCTCTAACAACAGAAAACACAACATTCTTCCATATTTCCTTCCACAAAATAAAATAATTTCCCATAGTATAGAAACTGGAGCTGTAAATACAACACTAATCTCACACACTTAGGGCCTAGCATTTGCATTGGGAGAGAAGACACTTTGAATGTGTGTGTGTGCCACACACACGCTCAATAAAATGTCACTGGTAATGGTCTTTTTCAACTTCTTTGCTTGTGACATTTAAAAATCTTTGGAAACTTAAGGCTGCATCGCCCTAGGGTGACGCACAAACACTGATGCAGACCGTGCCATTGTTTGCAGTTTAATTGCTAATTTGATAGCAAGGGACAAGATTAGATTTGGGCTTCTTACTTATTTATTTATTTAATTTTACTGACAAACGTATTGCCTTGTACACCCATAGTGTACACCACACAGACTACTAAACAATGCACTAGAAGTGACTTGTTGAGCTGCATCTAAACACAAGCACAAATATGTCAAGCTATTTTAACATTTATGCACTGGATATTCCTTACAGATATCTGCAAAATAAGTTTGCCTAATAAAAACTCTAATTCTCTAAAGATATCTCAACAGTTGGAGTATATACAGTATCTGTAATTCAAGTTTGACTAGTCAGGTTCAAACGAGTATTACCATTCATGTTTAGGGGGTTTCTCATTACAGATATCTATAAATCAGTTGCACGTCCTAAATGTCTATTGTTTATCTTGAACTGAATTATGACTAGTTGTAATTCCAGTTCCAGATGATCTATAATTTAATTCTAAATATTCAGAATTACAGTTCAAGATCCCCCTCAATTTAAAATATCTACATCGTTATTTTGAGATATATTAGTTAATGTTTAACTAGTCAAATGTAGTTGAAGATATCCAAATTAAATTTAAGTTATCTGAAACTGGAATTGGAGCCAGTCATAAGGATACATGACATGTATCAAGATTTACATTCAAATACATTTTGATTGCAGATATCTCAATTGGGAGATATCTTCAACTTTAACAAAATGTAATTACAAATGTCTTGAATTGGGGTTTTAGTTAGGCAAAATACTATGGCAAGCAGATTGACCATTTGTACTTGACTATCCGGAAAGAATACAACAGATATCAGCATTGTAACCCCCACATCGACTGGAGCCAGAGTAGGATCCGAGGGTGGGCACCACCTGCTGGAGGACCTGCTTACCCGCATTGTGTGGCTCCACGTCGGTGGGGGATGAAGTAAGCGCCCTTCGACAGAAGGTCCCGCCCGAGTACTCCGCTGACCGGGACGTGTTCTCCGAGCAACGGGCGAAGTGTCTCCTTCCTCGCAGGCCCTGGGACTGTGCCATAGACCTGCTGCCTGGGGCCACGCCCCCCAGGAACAAGATCTAGAGGTACGTGGAGAAGCACTGCAACTTGCTCGTTAATAAAGTGCATCTTTAAACCATCTTAAATGCTTTGCTATCGGAAAACGGGTGCCTGAGCCGGAAGGCAATGCTCTTGATCTACTGGAGCAAACCGGAGCCCCCGGATGAAACACCACACGTAGACACGGGGAGAACATGCAAATTCCACACAGTAAGGCCGGGACGACTGGGGTTCTATCCAATGGGCCACCGTGCTGCCATTTTTTTTTTTTATAAAAGGTCATGTGTTTTAAGGTATGGGCATGTTTTATCTGGCTGAAACAGTCAAAATGTGCAAATATATAAGCCCTTTCCAAGATTAAAAAATAGTGTTTTAAATGCACATGAATATGCCCAATATGCTCCCCCGCCTAAATAGATAGATAAATCAGAGCGTTGGCATGCTTTAATTTCACATATTGGGTGATAGGTTGTGTGTCTAATGAGATGGCCAGCAATGAGTAAATATATATATGCGTTATTGAAAAGGTTCAAGCCGTTTTCTTTTAAGGTTGAGGGAAGCTCCTGGGCAAATTACTGTAGTATATATCTCTCAAAAGTCTGCTCTGCCGCCTTGCCCAGAATCCCTTGTTCAGTATATGAATTGTGTTATATTTAAGTTGCTTAATTGTATTTGCACTTTAATGTTGGCCTTGTTAGTTTCAGTGTGTTTATGTACAGTAATTATATATTGTGATTTTTATAGGACACTATTTCAGATCTTTCCTTATCTAGCGACTTCTTTTTTAACCCGTTTGACATAACTTACTTGTCAGATATTTATCTTAAATCTTCTATTTTTATGTACAAAGTTGGGATTGTCAGGACAATTCTTTTGGCATAGTTTTATATAGGGATCTTTAGAAAAGAAAATAAAAATTTGTTGGGATCTTTATTTTCACTTTGGAAACAGTTCTCAGTGTAGAGCCAACACTGTTGGTTTCATAACAAGCAGACTGCGGACAAATGTGTGCTGCATGGTTTTATAAATCTGACATTTTTTGTGCGTATGCAGATTTGGAAGTTTGGAAGTATGCAATGTTTTAGAATGGAGTTTTATACATGAGGCCCCTGCTATCTCTGTAACATATGAATGCATACTTACCTACAGAACAAACAGCAGTGTTGTTAATGTAACAATGTCTAAGGAACATAGTTGTGTTTCTGTCAACAAATAAATCGTGTTTGTATTGCATTTCAGTTTCACATGGTTTCATATAAGTTAGTTAATGTATGAAACGTAATTAACTTTCTGGATAACTGAATGAGGACTCAGTGAGGCCATTATACACGTCACAGTGCTTTTTGAGACTTTGCAAGAGTGCATTCAGCATTTAGGGAAGTACAAGATTAAGTATTGAAATTAACACCAATAAAACATTGGATGAACATGGTTTCAATGGTGCTGCTTTTGACTGCAACATCATTATTTGCATGTTTGCCAACATTTGCAGATACCATGTGTGCATTCAAAGGCTAGACATCTATTCATAGACATCTATCTATTGAAAACATAAGTTTAATAACCACTAGGTCAACACTGCATGCTGCATGCTTGCTGCCATGTGTGAGTTGATTCAAACACCCAATAAATCCCCTATGTATATTATTATATAAAAGTTGGTAATACATTTATACACAAATATTATTTGAGCTAAAGTTCAAAATGGTCAAAGAGGTCTTCACGGGTCCAGCAGCTTGACCAAGGTACTGGTCCTCCTCCTCTCTTGTGTGCACCTTGCATGTGGTTCCAAACAAAGTAACAATAAAGTAACTAGCCTGTTTTGAAATTGTAATGAGTAGAAAGTATAGATATTTGTGTTAAAATGAAATGAGTAAAATTAAAAAGTTGACAGACAAATAAATACTAAGTAAAGTACAGGTAACTGAAAAAGCTAGTACAGTACTTAAGTATTTGTACTTGGTTACTTCCCACCTCTGCTGATAATGGTAACGGGGAGAGCCCTGGACATTACAAAAATAGGGGTTGAATGTTGTCTACATGAACAAAAAATAAAAATGTATAATGCAGTTGACTGAGTGGAGATAAAATTATAAAAATCTATAAATAGTATAAATAATTTTTGATTTGCATATTACTTCCTCTCCCAGACGACAATGCAAGGGCGTAACTACCCATAATGCCGGTAATGCAGCTGCATTGGGGACCAGCATCAACCAGGGGACCGTGAACCTGGGCGCTTATAAGCGATCAGTTGTAATGTACTTCGACCCCACTTATAAAGCTCCAGATAAACGCCATTTCTGTTTAAATGCTAGGTGCCAGTAGAAAAGTGCTCAATATGCAGGAATTTGCTGCAATGGTGTCATTCTTGATTTTGTTTACAAGATACAGTATGCTACTCTATGTATAAAGCACACAAAGGTTATCTTACCTCATAGTCACATTATTAGTTCTACAATTTGATTTAGTAACGAGTAGTAGATTTGATGTTAAAATGTAAGGAGTTGGCCAGTGGGATTCTGGGATATGGTGATGATATGTAATGCATACTGCATAGCAAAATCATTTTATGAGTAGCCTCAATTTCAAGAGCAGAAAATGCAGAAATAAACATTGTATAAACATGGATAAACTACTGTACGAAGCTCAATGAGTCAACTATCACTTTTCACTTATCACCAATAATGTTTTAATCTGTCATGGTGTGCTGACGTCATCATTATTGCTCCATGTAGCCTGGCAAGTCTATAGAGTAATCTGTAAAAATATCTATAATATGATCCTTTATCACGTATCATGCAAATCATTTCAATGATAAGTGTAATAACATATCTTTCTGATACAGAGCCACAGCTCTTAGGTTAATCATTAACCTCCTGTGTTTGATATACACATGGACAATATGTTCCAACACTGTACATGTACAGTAGGTACAGGTTGTAGGTAGTGTCCACAGTCCGGTCTAGACCTAGCAGGTAAGTAATACTCATGATTTTAAGACATATAATTTATTTTTATTAAAGAAGGCTTATGCTGGCCCCACACTAGATCATGTTAAAATCTTAACCAATTTATTTAAAAAAAAAACGTTATTATTAATTAGACATAACAATAACAAGACATAATCATTTAATTTTAAATTCTGAGAGCCTCCGAGCCAGTCGGCAACATGCTGTAATATTTAGTCTGTAAACCCCTCACATTGGCACATTTAGGCAGATAATCGGTTTTGATCAGCCTAGAGTTTGGAACAACCCCCACGATTGTCGGGATGGGCAAATCGGCCAGAGAATCTGTCTGAAAATCCTATAGTGTGGGTTCAGCATGCAAACTGATTTGGTCAAAGCAGTCAATTAAGAGGATATTTTAATACAAATTTAACAAAATGAGGGGTTTAAACATCTTACCAAAATGCAAAATAACAGTAATATACAGTAACTATTATTGTACATTACATGATCTTTACAGTAAATATGTATGTAAATATGTTGTATTCTGCCTCTTAAACTAGCACTAGTAATTGCAGCTATAATTGACAGTGGAGTCACCATGACGACAACACTTTCCATTTCGCTTGCCTCTTCCATCATATTTTTTCCCAGTTTTTATCAATGAGCACTTTCTTATTGTCCCCTTCTTCGACTGTGAACCCCCCTCCGCCCTGCTTCCTTTCCTTTTGCTAGCTGGTATACTTTAAAGACAGCTTCTTCCTCCATCATATTTCCCTCCTCCTCCTCTACGGCTAGGCCTACTACCTTCTTCACTATTCCTGCGTCGCTATCAAGTGTAGTCTCCTTTACATTCATGTTACTTTCCCCATTTGGCGAAGGAATATTCCCGCCCTGGCCTGCTTCCTCTCCTTGCGGGTCTATTCCGCTACCTTCTGCCTGCTCCTCGCATGCCTATACTTTTTCCGGACAAACGCGAAATAAATGGCCTTCTTTGCCACAGCCGAAGCACCTCATGTTCTTTGTTGAGGCAAAAATTGCATAGTCAAAATGCTCAATCCTAACTTTAAAAACTAAATTTAGTTCACCGATTTTACTTTTCAAAATCATGTACACCTGACGTCTAAAAGATACATGTTTTACCAACAGTGATTTGCAACCAATGGAATCACTTCCATTCGAATCAATTCTTTTAATTGCCGAAACAATTTGACCATGTTGTGACAATTCCCGTTCTAAAACCTCATCTTTTATAAAAGGGGGGACATTACACAATGTGAATTTTTTTGCTGGGCTGACCAACGTAAAGATCGATATTTGCGTATCTCTCAGCACTATGCCTCGTTCAACAATAGTATTTACTTTTTCTGTTGAATCTACAAACAACACAATAACTTAAGTAATTCGCGAGGCTGAACTGATGCTTTCATGGCCCACTACCTCTCCCACCGCCAAACATTCCTCCTCAGAGTATTCTATTCCTACCGGCACCTTTACACCGTGAGTTTTTAAAAAACCCGTACCGCCGCTACTAGCCGTAACAACCAGCCTTATGCTGGGTGTTACCCCACACACCAGTGATTGTGACACTACTAACGTTTGAAAGTGCGTGAAAAATACATAATAAAAAATACCAAACCGTCTGTGGAGGAAACCAGCCACTCTCCCAAAAGCACAGTCCACTCGCTCAACCAACACTCGCGCAGAGAGAGAGAGGGAGGGAGAGAGAGAGGGAAGAAGATAGAGGGAGGGAGGGAGAGAGAGGGAGAGACTATATTGGAAATTATGTCAGTAAAGGTAGTCTCGCAAAGCCAGACCAACCAAAAGTTCAAATCTGGCACATCGCTGGCTAACTGCGTCAATATGAATGTGCCTACTTTACAGGAGAGGTATTTTAATTGACAAGCATGATGCCCAAGTTGGATGATAATATTATCCTGAGGAATTACTTGGGAAAGTAGGAGTCTGGCAGGTTGCAGGTCTTCTAGTAAATCAGTAGGCTATGGTTAATGCTTAATATAAACAGTCAACTAAACTATCAATATCATACTGTTACGTTACATATACAGACTTATGAAGTGACAACTACTATAAATTGACTGGTTTCTCAATGATGGCAGCACCTTTTGTTACATTTCTGTGTTCAGGTAAGGATCAATTCCTGACATTTGTTAATCAATAACTAAATCACTGTTCATTCATAAAAATTATTATCTCACCATGGTATTTTCTTTGATTTTTGGCAGCAACTCTTATCTCCATGTCAACAGCAGCTCACCTAAGAAAATACATGAATGAAAACCAAGAACATAATTTTACAACAGCTGTACATGTTTGTCAAGAAGGAAATGCATCCATTGTAACGTTATATGATCGACATGATGCAACTTTTCTAAATAATTTCCTAATGGAAAGCATCTGGCTGGGTCTTCATCATCATGACAATTATAGTGTCACTTGGTTAAACGGTGCCACTGTTGAACATTATTTATTAAACAATGTAACTCCTCCAACAAATGGACAGCAACTATGTGGAGCCATTAACAACAGTGAATTAACATTTAATTTCAACTGTTCAAAAAGAATGCCTTTCATGTGCGAGTCTAAAGGTAATATGGCATATGATATATGCTTTGAACGTAGTTACATATCACAAAAAACTATTGTGATATAGCCAATCAAATGCTAATGAATTATTCTGTGTTTATTTCAGACAATGCTTCAGTACAAGTGGTTATAGAGCGTAAGACCTGGTGTGAGGCTCAGAGTTACTGCAGACAAAGTAACACTAGCCTGGTCAGCATCAGCGACCAGGAAGTGAACAACACAGTGATCAGTGCAGGAAAAAAAGAATCCTTCTGGATTGGACTGCTGCTTGATGAGTGGGAGTGGCAGGACAAAGGGTGCTCTTCTTATAGAGACTGGACTAATGTTAAAAACATATCACAACAACTCATGTGCACAGCTATTGTTTTACAGGATACAAGATTGAATCCAGTAAAATGTAATAATAAACACAAGTCTATAGTTTGCTCAAAAGGTAAGCAATGGCGAATGCAATAATGAATGAGATTTTTTTATTAGTATTTTCTGATACAAAGAAAATAGTGGATGTGAAGAATGCACACTTAAAGGCAGTGTGAAACGGTATTCAAATCACATTTTCTTTCTGTAATCTGTGTTTGTATTTTGTTTGTCATACGCCATACTTTAAATGCAGATTTTTATTTGGATTAGGCACTACACTTTTATTTTAATTTTATTTCATGCTGTCTTTCAGGTTTCAGAAGAATAAAAGTGAAGTATATAAACTTTAGCTGGGAGGAGGCAATGAAACACTGCTTTAAGTATCACAAAGGCCCAGTGTGGATTGAGGACGAACACGACCAGTCTGCTGTGACTCAATGGTTAACCCATACTACTAGCTCTGATATTGGCCCTCTGTGGATCGGCCTACGCCAGAGTCTTCTGTTTGGGTTCTGGTTCTGGACCAGTGACTTGGCAGTGAACTACAGCTTTTGGAAGGACGACATTCAACCTGAGCTGCCTTTCTCCCAACCCTGTGGAGCCATCCTACTTGAGGGGAGTAAATGGAGATGGCACGATATGGACTGTAGCACACAGCTGCCATTTCTTTGTGAGGAAGAAATGTACAAAATGTAATGATGGGATCCTGTTGCAATGTCACGTGTTAACCCGCAGATGTTTCTTTTTGGGTTAAGGTTGTGGGAAACCAACTGTTTCAACTACTATTTAACTATTTAATGATGACTATGTAGCCATAGGTATTTTACATACAGTCTTTTCTAGTAACTCTATATTCTAATAACTTATAACTACTGGAATAAGCATCTGACACTTCCTCCACTGGATTCAAATTTCTACTGGGCAAATCTACAAGGAACAACCTTTATCATATCTGCTAAAAACAGATAGAATCTAACAGAGTGCGTACTTACAGTAGTTTATTAATGTACTGCTGTAATTGAATTAAATGATTACATACTTTTGCCTAAAACCTCAAATATGGCAGCTATACAAATAAAGTTTGATCAATTAATTCACTAATTCGATGAATATTAAATGTGTTTGATGCATTTTCATGTACGGATGGTTTGATTAGCGGATGCAGAGCTGAATGGGAGCTGATCTGCTTCCATGTTAAGCATGCACACTTTAGCTTTAGCCAGCGCTGGTGCGAAGTAGACCCGCTGCAAACCCTGTTTTACATTTAAAATTTCACAATACGGTACATATAGCATATAACTTAACATATGTCTTTTTATTTTTCCCAATGCAGGCTGCAGATTTCCCTTATGTTTATTCCTGATGAATGCCCTGAAACACAATTAGACATTGACAACTGATATTTTAAGAACTATACAGTAGCAACAAACAACAGACAAACATAAGAAAAAATATATATTTCGTCTGTCTAAACATTTGCTCTTACTACATTAATTGTTAACCACACAGTAACAGTAGTAGGTTAGAAGTACCGTAGGTACTGTACAACTAATGCAAACAGCTTCTAAATGAGGTAAATCGATACGGTAGCTGGATGAAGTTACTACAGTCTACTTCAGTTGACAAGCTATAGGTGGCTGTTGTAAATGAACTAAAACAATTAAAAATGAACTGCTTATTTAAAATTAAATTAAAAATATTTACATAACATCTACTTCGTTGCCGCTAGCATGCATTGCTAAATAGCATGTTGTGATTTTGAAAACAGTTTGAAACATTCACATTGCATTGTGGGTCATTTGGGCCAGAGTAGTGTTCATCGTTGTACACTACAAAATCATACCGGAAAAAGTATGCGACCAGGATACTTTTCGCACACTATCTTGTGCGCACGCACTATGGTTTCGGACGTAATAAGCACTTATCTCGAGTACTCAATATTATGCTAGTATGGAGTTTCGGGTGCAGCCTATAGTGCAATGTAGTTCTATAAATATGCTGTCATATTATAAATTATTCCAAGATGAACATAACTGCAGCCAGGGAATTAATAGCAAAATGTGTATTAAATATATAGTATGTCGGACAGAATGGACAGAAAGTGAGCAAGAGGGAGTGAGAGAGAAAAAAGAGAGATGCCGGTAGCAAGCATGTGTATTACCTTAAATCACACACTATGTGTTTGGATGCACGGCCGTGATCTTTCAGTTTATCCAAATAATCCATTGAATAGGCTACAGTTTTCCAGGTTTCAGAAAAAGGCAAGAACTTAATTTTCATAAAGTTATGCTAATTGAATTTAGATGATGATGTGATTTCATGACAGGCGGAAAGTTTGGCGGACAAAATGGCAGATGGGAACAAATCTGCTGTCTGTTTGGTCAGACTGCATGTCCAAAACTATGGTGATGTTGAGTTGTTTGGAACTGTGAGAATTTATAAAAATGTTACTTTATTTGTTATGCTGTTATTTGTTATTTTATTTTTATTATATGATTTATATTAGTGTACAAACCACACCCCACTTGTATATCTACGTTACTGTTATTACTACTCATTTCCTGGCCAATAGAGGGCGATGTATAGATGTTAGCAGAAGAAGAAAGGCCGGAAAGGATAATGTGTACGTCCTGTTCAGGGAACTAGTAGGAGTGGCTATAAGTGGCTATAAAAGAATTAGGGAGTATGGTTAACAGGGCTGATTGGCATTTCTCACAGGGCCTTACGGGACTGGGGATGTGTTTTCAGACCACGGCCGTGGCAAATTGTGATTTTGGATTGTTCATTGCTTTTTAATACAGTTCTCTATTATTCTTAACACGTTTGAGTCAGAGTCCTCCTTTATTCTTTCTGGCTAAATTAGTAGTCCGTAACAAAACCGTACCTACTCTCTGGTTGTTTTTAAATCTCTTTTAAAAACCCACCTATTCTCATTGGCCTTTCATAACAGACCTTGACATTTGTGATTGCATTGTTTGTTTTTAATGTTTTACTTACTGTTTTATTTAGGCTCTGTGTTTGTGATTTTACTGTACAGCACTTTGTGACCACTTCTGTTGTTTGAAAGCGCTTTATAAATAAATTTGAATTGAATTGAA
>JAODOY010046995.1:0-19257 GCA_025399855.1 Forbesichthys papilliferus | reverse complement strand
TGAATATTGCAACATTTTCGATATGATATTGCGCAACGTGATATTGCGATAACGATACTGAATCGATATATTGTGCATCCCTAGTTCATTGTTAACCTTGTGAGACCATCCTGACCTTCCCAGCTACAATTTCATTTTGCTGCAAGAATCTAGAACTCCTCAATTCCAAAGCTTTGTCATAAAGGTTGTGCTAATACGTTTCAATCAAACTTCCTTACAATTGGACTCCCTGCCTTTATCTCACCCAATCAGGATGTTTCAAATCAGCCAGAGCGGCAGTGACAACAAAAACATACAACGCACGCAGATATCGTCATCTTTGCGTAGGCCAGCCGCTTGTTTTCTAAACAGGCAACACACTCACATATTGCATCGTGCCGTGGTTCCAGACTTATACTCACTACAAAAAGAAAGTGAAGCCAGCCTGATATGGTGAGGCTAGAAATGTACAGCCTAAGCACGAGACTATTCTATGCAGGCGTGATACCCCACTCACAATCACTCCTGGGTAGTAGCCTCCCACTGTTATGTTCTGTGTCCTGGAGGTTGCTGCCAGGCCGAAGATGAGGATAAGCACAGACACAATCAGCAGCATTGCCGTCACAATGATGGATTTCCTCTTCCTCCTCTTAAAAGAACCTGGAAGACAACATATGTTTACTGCTGTAACGCCATGTCATTATAATAGTAGCATCCACTCCACCCATAGCCTGCCTATGTAGTTTGTCGTTCTGTTCATTCATGGGGGCTACTATGAGATATTCTGGCTATAGTATATTCTGAAACCCAAACCCATAATTGGCTCATTAATTGAGTGTATAACATGTAACCTAATTACATAATACTTTAAATACTAGTGCTGTTCACAAAGGTAAATGAAACATAACGTGTTTGCTGTCCACCTCAATGCTGAAACACAGATATAGCGATATCAAGTAAGGATAAAGTAGACCTACAGCATATACCTTTGCCTGCACAATTAAGCAAATTCATCGTTCGTACAATGACAAAACGTTTAAATTGTTATAATAGACTGTGAATAGAATGTCAGCATGTTGAAGATGCAGGTTCTTGAAAACTCTAGATTGGGAATGTATTTCTGTAGTGGGCTCTAGGCTTACTTTAAAGTCAGTTTTACCACAGTAATTTAAAAAAGCTACCATGCTGGTTAGTTTGAGATTGGATGCAAAGTAGGACAAATTGTCGGCAAATGAGACAAACCAGTGCCTATCAATCTACCAACGTGAACGTGAACCTACAAACATCGTTAGGGCTGGTATGCAGCACCTGCAGCGACGAGCGCTCGCTTCACAGAAACGGGCGTGATAATGTAGTAAATGGTCTGTGGTCTTATAATTTTCGAGCCCTCAAAAAGATTGGTTACGGTGCTAAATTAAATGTACAAATTGCGTTAGTCCTTGCGCGTGAATAAAGCATGACATGCGGCAGAAAAAAGCTCTTCTTACAATATGTCGTAACGTAAACCCAATGTCCCATTGTCTCTACAAAGAGAAAAGACCACAGTCATACAGTAGCACACGATAAAACTGCTGCACCAGTCCGTTGACCTTGCGCACGCTGCTGCACATAGCCTACCCATGGTGGTATTGGAGAGAGTTATTCCACTGGCTTGTTGGCTCCGCACGGACGGCATGCTGGAGGTTGCAGGAAGACGACCCTAAAAATTATGATTCAAGGTTAAACACTAAATACCTGATAAGCGGAAAGGCTAACTGTTTACAACTATACGGTAACGGAGACAGGAAATATGCTTGCAATGGCATTCTCTGACAACAGACGTCCCGCTGCAGTCGTGGCTGTCTCATTTACATAGCGACTATATCTCCGTCCCGTGTCGTTGATGGATGTGCGCATGCCCAAGGCACTTCTGTAACAGCCCAATAACCTGCTAATAACTGAAATTAGAAGCAAAGTTACGTCTGCATTTTTCAGTAGCCCACGTTAATAAAAACACATTGGCAGTATAACAATTGTAGACTTTTTGTCCTTTGTTGAAGTTTTCTGTAGCATTTGATCTTATATTGATTAAAAATAAATATGATAGCATATCGCTTGTACGGTGTATTGCCACACGACACGATTTTATTAGTCAAATTTTCTCTGCGGATTCGCTAAATTAAGATAGGCCTGGCAGGCCTACTACTAGCCATATGCAATATAAAGGATAATTGTTGCGGGCTACGATCGCCACCTTGTGTTATGAGCCATAGAACTATTATGAACACACATTTCTGGTTGGGGCCAATGTTTACTCCATTTATTATACATCCAAAAACGAAGATATATGCTTTTCTTCACTAGGCCAAACAATTGATTTCGGACTACCATTTTATATCACAGAATTGAGGGTTTAATTAGCTTATAGAAAAAATGTTGCCTTTAAAAATGCAAACATGTTTATAGTCGTCCCTGGTCTTAACAAACACGCACACACATACAGACAGGCAGACAGAGAGAAGGAGAGAGAGTAGCAAAGAATAGATTTTTTCCATGACGCAATTTCTCTTTTCATGTTTAAAAAAGCCCCCCTCGTCTGCTTTTACATGGGGTAACAGAAGGAGACGTGACTGGAGTACAGACAAGGATGAGAACTTCTTGAACTATCCAAGGGGAGTGCCTTAAACATCACGCGCAAATGGAGACGTTGCTGCTGGCTTAATAAGTCTACAGTAGGTGGCCGCATTTGCGCATTATTGAGTTAATTGCATATAATGTTTCACATAGTAGGTCAACAGGGAATTATAAGATGTACATTAGATTGCTACTCAGGGTGTCCGTGAGTACTTTTTACGCGTTCTTGCATGCATATGCATGATTGATAGGGTAGTCTAGAGTTATAAGATAACATTGTTTTCAGATTCTACGGCTAGTAATCGGCTCATTGCATCACTCAACATACAATGGGAGTTTGTTGAGCGTGTGTAGAATGCAATGTTGTGCGTCGGCTCTGTCCATTGGCAAAAGTTCTTTGGGGATAAAAAAAAAAGCACTTCATCCCACCCCCAGTTTCCCCTTCGGCATTCATTCATTATGATGCGCGCCTAGTTGAGAGGAGGTTCTCCGTGCCCGGCTCCTATCGCGTGCGTAAAATCTTCTAATGAAATCCCTAATTACTTTTTGACCAACTTTAAATTATTTTTCCCAGGGGTCAAGAGGGTTTCGAGATATTTATCCGTGTTTTCCTTGAAGAGATATATTCAGGTAGGCCTATGTCTGGTTTGTCACATCAAGTCGCCTAGCCTTTGCCTAATAGTTATTTGTACTATTAGGCATACTACTAGTTATTTTAACTATTAGGCATACATGATTATATGTCAAACTATTAAAAGTGAATCGCATTTTCGTGTTTCTTAAAAGTTGTATTGAAACGGCACGATTTATTTAACTTGACAACTTAATAGCGAGGGTGCCGCTTTAATTCGATGGGAACTGTAGATGTGATTGGTTTAACAAACACCCTTTTCCTCTGTGAAGAACCATGGAGCCAAATTCTACACCGGGGGGAGCTGACGAGGCGCTACTTAAAAATCATCCACCAAATGCAGTGAGTCCACATCTCACGGATTAGGATAGCCTACATATGACAACGCATAGGTAGAACGTAGTTCGCAGCCATTCACAAAGGAACAAAACGCATAATGTACAGAATGTCAGCAAAGCAAATGAATGATGCTGTTGTTATTTTCTTCATAATCTATTGGGTTTATACTGTAGCAAGAAAGTTTACAAGTCAAAATAACCTGATTCATTTAACACAATTACAAAGGAAGAGGCATTCTTGTGACATTTAGAGGCACCCCATCGTTCCTCGGGGATCTGTGCTGGCTTGTGGATGCTGAGAGTCAGTGTTCAACAGCTGGCGGTTGCAGTGACCCTCTAGCTCTGCTGTTTGCAGCTGCTGATCCAAGCAGGAGGAGATCAGATCTCCCAAAGAGGGCCAGAAAGGTTACCAGCGGGTTTATCATTTGGTGAAACAGGAGACAGGATGAGGAGTGCCATATCTATGATCTAGTATGTTCTGTATAATGATACATATACACACTCCGGTGATATCTATGGTCAAAGGCTACTTTATATAGTTCATAGATTATTAAATATGCATTTGATATGGTTTGTCATTTACTGTTTTAAACTGAATCATGCTAAGGAATAGAAATTAGTGAATAGCAACATTATTGAGACTCATTTCCTTTCCCTTTCATTTGTTCCTCGTCAGATCATATAGGGCCAGACACCAGCAGGTTTATCATTTGGTGAAACAGCAGACCGGATGCTCACTGCAATATCTATGTATATATGTGTGTACAATAGGTTACTGTAGTGATCAGTTCATATTTTAAAGCGTTAAAACACTAAGGAATAGAGATTGGTTGACTAGCAATGTTATTAAGACCATCTTCATTTCCCTCTCAACCAATCCCAGTCTTTCAAAGTGATCCACAAACATGGCCATGAGCTGGAGGAGGAACAGGAAGAGCTTGCCGAACACCAACCTCTGGAGCAGGAGGACCTGAACTTTGAGAAATGGAAGCGCAAGCCTTTACCCAAGAGAACGCTTCACCAGAAAATAGACGACTTGAAAACGTACCTGTGGAATGCAGAAACCAACGAATTCATGGGGCGTTCTGGAAAAAGCTGGAGTGAGTTGATGAAGGGAGAGATTTGTACTTGTTCTTGGGGACATGGGAAGGGAGAACAATATCATGTAGACAAATGTATCCATGATAAACCATTTCTATGTGACAATGTGTTGACCCAGGTTTGACGCTAGTTGTTACCAGCTGCACAGATGTGCACTCATTAAGGCCAAACCCGGTGCATGAATGACTTGTCCTTAGAAGATGCATATCTGGGGACATAGATATTTCCCCCCAGTCAGTTGACTTTTATCATTATGCTGTAAGAGTGCGTGTGTGTGTGTGTGTGTCCTCAGGCCTTATGTTTACATAGGTGCATGGACTGAGCTGTTTCTTGACAAAAACAGACTCCCTGGGGACATGTCCCCAGCAGGATCGCAGTGTTCCGAGCCTTGCACTGGCCAGGAATCACATTCCACATGAATCTCGCCCTGCTCTTCGCGCAGCCTCTTTCCCAAACCTCACTGACCCCATCTGTGACCTTAGCATGTTTCGATGCCAATTTTTGTTTCCTGTAGCGTTTGTCGCCGAAATCGGCAGTTGGCGGGGACAAACACTCTGGCCAGAATTGACGGGCAAGTTGCTGAGCCAGCGATGGCGATGATGCGGCGGCTATGTATTTCAGTCGCGCTGCTATGTGATGCTAGAGATGACCGAGCGACGCGACAGACGCAAACATACGGCGACTTCCGCGTTTTAGAAGATGCCCCTATATGCAGACTACATGGCTGCAATCAAATTCCTACAGCGCTCCATGCAAGTCAACGCAGAATGTCATAGTTATAGCGATGAATGACACACCCGCAAATACATTGATATGGCTTTTGCTGCCATATCAATGAATTTACGCTGCTCTATCTTTGTATTCAAATATCACTGTTGAGGGCCCTCCCCCAGGTGCTCCAAACCCCTCCCACCCACCACCATCACCGACGGGGTACACATAATCTGCTTTTAATGCCGTAAACACATACTGGTCCATAGTACAGAACAAGGTAGCCCCAGGAGTGCACTGGGGAGACACAGCTACAGTACTTATGGAGGATTTGGGGCTGTAATGTGTGTCCTGTGAGTGTTTGAGAGAGGGGAAATACACAATACCAGAGCAGGGTGACTGGGGTTCCTTGGAGCTGGCTGGGGCTCTATGGCTGCAAAAAGACCTTCACTACGATGGCAACCGGAGGTTCACTGTGTTCCTCACTGAAAGGACAGCTGGGAGAACTCTCACTGAGCTTAAACAGAAAGGCCTTTGTGGCCCTGGGATGCAAGGCTGGCTGCAGCCAGTCTCCTGTGAAATTGCCCGCACAGCAAAAGCCATTTAATGTAGGGCACGTTTGGCTTGATTAGTTGCTAAAGGACTGTTAATTGAAAACTGCAATGTTAGTTCTCAGGGTGTTTATACTATAGGCTTCTCCAATACGATCAGTACAGTGTCTTTGTACCAGATAATATGATTCCAGACAGTAAGGAGACAATGCTTATTTTTGATTTAACAAACCAGTTAGCATCCTGAATAAGGACAGTCTAGACAGAGACAATACAAAACACTGGAAATCCTAAATTGTAAAATGTATGGAATTCAATACACGTTTTGCCGTCGCCATTTCGGAAACATCTATTGTCAAACACAAAACATTGTCCTTCCTGTTGTGTTTTTGTATTCATATTAGGCTTGATCCTCCTTTTCTATGCTGCACTTTACCTGTTTCTGGCAGCCATGTTTGGCGGCTGCATGTTTTGCCTTATGTGGTCTATTAGCCCCTACCATCCAACATATAATGACAGAGTGATGCCACCAGGTAAGTACATTCCTTATGCTTTAGCTCATCTCACTTGATTTCACCTTCGCTCTGCTGTTGCCTGCACGTGAGTGTTGGCACAGTTGACTGTCTGTGGGTCTCTGTTGGCAGGTATGACGATGGCCCCACATTTAGAGGGTCACGACATTGCCTTCAATGCCTCTGACCGCAAGTCATGGAAGAAATATATCAGATCCATGGACGAATATCTAAGACGTAAGTCAGAGGGGCTTCGTATAAAAGCACAAGATTTGGTTTGTTGGACAGTGCCATAAAATAGTGTTGTACAGTATAGGGAGAGAAGGACATAGAGGTTAAGATGAGTGAGAATATAGCAGTTCCTCTCCACTACCTTTGTCCCTCATTTCATCTGCCTCTTGCAGGGCATTCTGGGAAGGGAAGCCCCTTTGTGGACAGAGTGCAGCCATTCAGTGCTCCTTTTTTTCCCTCTGCTTTTGTCAAAGTGCCTTAATCAGAGACTTGGATCTGGCAGGCCATCCCTGTTGCGTGGTTTATTTATGCCCTCCTCTTTTTTATGCTCCCCCCTTCTTTATTCTCTCTCTCTCTCTCTCTCTCTCTCTCTCTCTCTCTCTCTCTCTCTACCTCTTTAACACACACACACGCACACTGTTCTCTGCATTCAGCATATAATGATGGTGCGCAGGACAGGAAGAACATCAACTGCCCACACGACAGGTACTTCATGCAGGACGACTTGGAGGAGAGCGCAGAGCGAAAAGCCTGTCAATTCAAGAGGTCTTTGTTGGGGGAGTGTTCAGGTCTCCAGGACGCCAGCTATGGCTACTCTCAGGGAAGGCCCTGCATACTGCTCAGAATGAACCGGGTAAGAGCAGCGTGTGTGCCTGTCCAACCGCGTGCCTTTGTCTTACATGTTAGATTTACTGCTTACCGTGATGCACTCTCAGGTCTCCAAATGCCCTGGCTAGTGACATCTTGTGGTCAAGTACAGTACACTCCTGTAGCATAACGTAATGGAATACAATGAATTATGTAAACTGTAAACACCTCTGAAAGATGCTTGCCTATTTGATAAAACTACACCGTCCTGTGAATTGTTGGCGAAGATGTTTTGATCTTGTTTGGTCTTTATTTATTATTCAATACATGGTCCCGGTTAAGACGTGGTCCCTGTTAAGATGTGGTCCCTGTTAAGACATGGACCCTGTTAAGACATGGTCCCGGTTAAGACGTGGTCCCTGTTAAGACATGGTCCCTGTTAAGACGTGGTCTCTGTTAAGACGTGGTCCCTGTTAAGACATGGTCCCTGTTAAGACATGGTCTCTGTTAAGACATGGTCCCTGTTAAGACATGGACCCTGTTAAGACATGGTCCCTGTTAAGACATGGACCCTGTTAAGACGTGGACCCTGTTAAGACGTGGTCCCTGTTAAGACGTGGTCCCTGTTAAGACATGGACCCTGTTAAGAGTTGAGCACAGAAACAAATGCAAACAGAAAACCACAGCGCCGCTATTGTGTGCCTGTTTTATTGCACTGGTTATATGACAGTAATGTCTTGTATCCGTTTCTCTCTAGATTCTTGGGTACCTTCCTGGTCAAGGCAAACCAATAAATGTGACTTGTGGAGTAAAGGTACAGTAAAACTACAGAAATGTGACATTCATAGTGATCAGTTAAAAAGATAATTTCTCCTTCTGTCAGAAAGGGCCCCCTGAAGCCTTGGGAGATCTGCAGTTCTTTCCTAAAAGCTTTTTTGACCTGAAGTACTATCCATACTATGGGAAGCTACGACACGTAAGTGAGAGCATTTTGCTGGCACTATCGTCTTGCACGGATGCTTTTAAGACCACCCCGGTCAACTGTCTTGTCTGTTTCCCAGGTGAACTACTCTGCACCGGTGGTGGCTGTGCGTTTCACAAGACTACAATACGACAGCCACATCCACGTGCAATGCAAGCTCAATGGCAAAGGCATCATCAACGATTCCCCCACCGACCGCTACCTGGGTAGTGTGAGCTTCACACTGGAGATGGGCGCGTAGTGAACCAGGGTCCCACTCAGCACGACTGATCCCATGACAATATGAGACAGGAATATACAGTATGTGACACATCTCATTATGTTGCAACAGTATTTCACATGAAATAAGACACATCTCCCGCTCTCTCTCTGCTCATCCATGTGCATTCTACTGGGAAAGTAAATGTGTTTAAATACAAGTCAAGTAGCAGTAGGCCCCTCTTTTCTTCCACTTCCTGTTGTAACCTCGTACCCTGAGAAAGCGAGAATGGAGCGTGCACGCACACACACATTCATGGAGACAATGCTGAGCACAAGACATGTAGCAGAACCGATTTATCATTGAACATTTGATATTTTGTAATGATTAGTAAATTAATACCACTAAATGCACAAAATACTGTAGATGGCATTTACACACTGTCCTATTAGCCTTCTAGCTATGCAAATCCAATTTTGAATTAAAATATTAATAGATAAATTAGATATGGTTTTATTTTGGCACGTTTGGTGTGACATCAAAGTGTATATTACTTCTGCATACGTTTCCAACACATGTATATTTTAAGGTTTCCCAGAAGTATATTTGCAAACTGTAAGCAGGACTTATACTGTACTTAGTTAACCGAGAAGTAATAAAAGACTGCAAATACAGTATTACTTTATTGCTGTTGACTAGGTCAGCATTATTATACATTTATGCATAAGCACATAAAGCCACACGTTGCCTTATCTTGTGAAAACATCTTACTGCTTTTGAAAATATCCTACAGAAGCTTGTGATCAATAAAAGAGAGACATATTGTGAAGACATTTCTATTTTTGTCAAAGCTTTTTATTGTAATGGAATTAATATAATCTTTACCATTCTGCTAAACTTGGTATCCATATTGTATTTATTCATTAGTTATTAAATAAACAGTGTTCTGATATAAATGTGTTAATTCTAGGGAGTCTCTTGGTATGGCGTAAGCCTAATTAAGAGATTACAATTCTGGGCTGTTTTCTTGTCAAAAACATTAAAATCAAACTAAAATGGATGCCAAACAATGTCAAATGTATTTCAGTACATGACCAGTGTCAATCATAAACATGCCTGCTTGAGCCACTTGCCTTTTTAGCTGCATCTATTGGTCTGAGGAATACATCATAATGGGAGCTTACTCACCTGTCCCTTAATCAGATTCCTTAGATTTCCCCACTATCAATTGTACATTTGAAAGAAATGTGAAATTTAGTGATAGCCAACCAATATTGCAGGCAGGCATTTCCCAGACAGGACTAACAATATACTGTGTTAACAGTTGGGCTCACAGAAGCTTATAATGTAAACTGATGAATTGTTACAGCATTTTCTGGCCCAACAGTATGAGTTACAGTGTGTCCTGCCCGTCAAGCTTCCACATACTGTAGGTGTGCAGATCTGCCATAGCCTATGTACACAGCTGTTCAAATACAGAGGGAAATGATACCAAACAAGAAAGCAACTTCATCAGATGGAGAATGCACACATCTTAATTGGGCATAAGGGAAAGCATGTACCTGCACACCATAATTAATTCCACAGGTAAATCATTTATCAATAGAAATGAACATTTGAACACAAAGTAATACATCTATCCTCCTTTCCCTGAGAGGGATTACATTAATGAAAGATACACTTACTTTAAATCACATTTAAACATAACTGTCCCTTTCATTCAGCTACTGCAAAGTGAACTAATGTGCAAAATGTTTTAATGTGTGTTTAGAAGCAATTTGCTGATACTAAAATATGATTGACTAATACATGACTAAATTCAATTATCTTGCGCACACACACACATTCATGTTAGTTTGTGAAATCACAAGTAGTTTAAAAATAAAACATTCATTGTATACAAGAGTAATCTGCTCAATATATTATAAAAAAAAAGAGAAAAGTTTTAGAAAGGCAATGCACGTCTGAGGCCATCATTTAGAACATGCAAACTAACAAGGAATGGTACATTAACTATATGTTATGGTATACCTGCAAAAAAAATAAAATTAAAAAATAAAAAGGTTGCCATTACTCATTTTAAACTTTGTCAATTAAAATGAGTTCAGGTTACCTTTAGGAAGGAGTTGATAAAAAAAAAAGGAAAACTGAAAAAAGTACTTATCAGCAGGGATTCATCTGAAAGGGAGAGGGAGGGGGGGGGGGGGGTTACGGGAAAAATGGTTCTGAAGCAGAGCTATAGGATGTGAGGGAGACAGGCAGAAGCAGCCAGGTTGGACTATACAGACTGGTAGCCAGTGCGACTCTTCCTCCGGCCAATCAGGTAAGAGATAAGCACAAGGATGATTAGGAAGCTGAGTGCCACACCCACAGCAACAGGCACCAAAAAGCTCAAGTCAGAGTCCAGGAAGCACTCCTCAGCTGACAGAGTGAGAGGAAGACAGAGGCAGAGCAGGTTAGTTAAAGAGTCAGTATTATATAGCGAGAGGGAAAGCAAAATACTTCACAGCACATACATCTAAGGTGGTTAGATTTTAAGTGTCACCCAGGAATCACATGTCAGAAACAAGAAGGGGTTACCATTGCAAAGGTTCCAATTTATAATGCTACAATTAATATTACCAGTTCTGACACAATACAGTTTTGTAAACAGTATACACAATTTGGCAGACATCCTGCATATAAACCTCATTATTACAGGCAGGATTTGGTTACTTCATAAGGCAAAAAGGCATCAATCCAAACTGGAGTCAGTCACATACTACCTTTCTATTATCTTTATTATCAGAGTAGGAAAGAAGCCGTTAGAAAGACTCATAGCCACTGGCAAGGTTTCTCTTTCGTCCAATGAAATAGGCCAGTAAAACAATGAGAATTAAAACAAGCAGGGCAACGCCAACAGCTATGGGAACAAGGAAGCTCCCCACGTCAGCCTGGCAATCCTCAGCTAGATGAGAAATTGGAGAGCGGAGAAGTAAAGAAGATGAACAGAAAACCAATAGTTAATGCAGGAAAATGCAAAACAATATTTACAATGACTAGATGGGTTTAAAAACCCAATTTCTCAAAAAAGGAAAAAAGTTACTTGTGCATTTGGGCCAAAAATCAAGCCTTTTATTTCCACAACGGTCCACTGAAGTTCAACACATTTTAATAGAAATTACATATTAAAGCTTAAGAAAAAAAGAAATTGAATCAGCTGTTATGTAAAAACAAATTGATCTTTAAGATAGACTTGCAGCACAAATTCCCTTAAATTAACACACTTCTAAAGTTCAGATAATTAAATTAGGGTAAAAAGCCATTTACGCTGTTACAAAGGCCAGTCATAATTTTTAGAAATTGTAATTGAAAATAGGAGACATGACTTGTCATTCAGTGACAAGTTTCATTGGTACTGCAAATCCAGCAAGAAAAATTAATGCAACACACTTTATACAAAGCTGACAAATACAAAAATGGAACACAAATCAGAACATCCCATTTATATGTTCAGAGAAATCTATTAATACATTAATGTACATTTTGAGAAACAAACCTAGTTGATTTGATCTTAAGCAACCTAAAAAAGGTGAAGGCTAAGCTATCCTTGCATTAATGCTTAAAAACCATGTGCAACAGTTTTAAAGGAAAGCAACAACACACAACATATATGATGTGTCATACTGAGTTTCTAACTGTACAAAATTGTAGACAGCCAATCCTCTCACACGGCTTGTGCAACTTGTACTGGTTTTATGAACTAATGGCCAACCTTCAGAGCACAGGGTACACAAGATGTCAATCTTAAAGCTGTCAATCTTAAAATCCACCTTAGTGCATTTCAATATATAAACTTACCACCTGAAAGTAATTGCACTGAAAACTACACTCAACATTATCCCTTTTATTAAATCAAATGCCATGAGATTTCCCTTTCTCTAGTTTGTGATTTTCATCCTGAAGTTAAATTTTTTTTTATGAAGATGGAATAAACATTTAAGCACCCTTCTACTTTTTAACATTGTGAGGATTAAAGCAATTGTTAAGTTGTGCTTTGACTAAGCTCTTCTACTTAGTGAAGATATTTCATCATTGCAATGCTTTCACCTGCTCTACAGGGAAAACTTAAGTTCAAAATTATTTTTTAAATGCAGTGCAATGAAGCAACCTTCTGGTTTCTGGTGAACGAGCAAAAAACACACACCTCAACACAAACACTGGTTTGTGATGGAAATGCTATTCATTAATAAGTGGTTGTGTCAATATTTGTGCATGAAATTGTAGCCACGATAGCTGATTGGATGCACACAACAAATGATGTTATCAGTAACACATAAAAAAACAACACCACACGACAAAAATATAGTGAAGCCAGTGCAAGATCCGATGCAAAGATAAAGGCAAAACTTACATTGCCAGAGGAAAATAGAAAAACTGGGTGTTAAAAAGGCCCCTCAAACACCAGTATGGGATATGGTGGATAGAGCTGTGTGGTAGGTTTAGTGGGTAGACAAAATGGTACAACTATGTAATCCTTATTACCATGCAGGCAGAGTAGTAACTTGTCTTTAAATAAAGATTACATACTGGGGTGTGACTTACCCTTTGAAGTCATTTAAAACTAGCCCAACAGATCTTGCACTCAAATTAATTAAAACAAACAAATGAATATTACAGCTAGTTGACCAATGATAATGTGAATCATATAGCATATGGGTAGACAAGTTTGGTCCTTGAGAACGATAAAACCTGACAAGAGTCAGAGCCTGTTTGATCAATTGCAATTGAAGTCTTCTCATTCAAAAATGCTATCAACTTTTCAATATTGGACAACTAATTTTGACTTATACTCTTGAAAGAAGTGTAAATTGGTTTGGCAAACCCCAAAGACCATGCTTGTAAACCCTGTAACATTTTGGGATAAATTCTGAAGTGGATTTAAAGGGTCTGGTATCCAACATAGGTCTTTCTTCGACCAATCACATAAGCAATCAATACAATGAGAATCAAGCCAGCCAGAGCAGCGCCAACAATAATTGGAATTAAGATGCTGGTGTCATCCATTGAACATTCATGGGCTGTAGATAGAGAAGAGAATCAATCAACACATGGAACGCGTTGCTTATATGATCACAAACATATTGTGAAAGTGAGACATTAGAAAGAAAGACATTGAAGAACGCCAGAAAAAGACAGCCGAGCTGTCTGAGGAACATAATGGCCACTCCACATACATGTCACTAGGCAGAAAATCACTATTCATATTGTATGGAGGTAAAATGGAGCATTGATTAAGGTTGCCTGACTTGTTAGACATCCTAGGTCTCCTTTCCCCTGGGGTGATGCGCTGCATGATTAGCCATGTCAATCAATTGTATTAACTTTAGAATGACAGACAGAGTTTAAAACACCTAATAACTTTGGGAGTGAAATTGTTGATGGTTGTCAAAGTACGCAGACCATTTACAGTTTTACCACTTTTGGTTAGCAACATAAAATAAAGTGAGTGAAAGATTTAATACAAATTTAAAAAAAGATAAACTTACCTGTACTGAATTCACCCTTGTTGACCTCAAATGGCTGAACTCGCAGGTCAAAGGTGTATAGGGTAAGCAAGCTGGTTATGTTGAAGACCTGCTGCTTGTTGCACATGTAGGAGCTGCTGACAGCAGCCTGCCACAGACTCAGGTTGCTGTTACCGTCAGTAAACGGGACCCCTGGAAACATCGTCCAGAAGTTAAGGCTCATCTTAATGCACGGTGTGGCAATTAGAGGTGGAACTGAGGTTACTTCTTACCAGAGCTTATGTTTACATTCATGGCATGCAGTTGGAATTTCTTTGCATCCTGTAGAGAAGAAGTACATAAAAATTGATTTTATTAATGGCAAATATGTATTTAAATCCTGTGGTAAAAGCATGCTCTCTGGGTTATTGTGAAGACTTACACTGGTGAAAGTGAACATGATTGTAATGGAGTTAGAGCTTAACACCAGATCGCTGCTGCTGTTGCCGCAAGAGCCACTGACATGGGTCCCATTAGGTTCAAAGTTCATCTCGTGATATTTCTAATTGAGCAGAAAATATGCTAAATAGGTCAGCAGGAGAAAATAGACACTCAGAAACAGTTTCTCAAGAGGGCAACTTGTACAACAATTAGAAGTAGGGTAGTAAAGTCTTGTTCTTGCACCATACACACTTCCTACCTCTCCTTGCTTAAAACCAACACGCAGGCCAAAGCTAGCCAGCAGGCAGGCTGTGGCGTTCTCCTCTCTCTTGACCATGTACTTCCCAGTGGTGGGAGGGGGGAGTGTGGGCGTTGGGGGGGTGGCGGTGGTTGGTGGGACACTGGTGGTATGAGGGGTGGTGGGTGGAGGAGCAGTCGTGGAGGGCATATCCGCCGCGCATGAGGTAACTAGAGGGAACCCAGAGAGAAGACGATCAAGGTGTGGCGTGGAGAAATTCAGCGCATTACTGCAGGACGATGTACTTACGGTTCTCGCTCTTGCTGCCATTGTTGACAAATGCTTGGATGAGCACTTGCGAAAGTGTCAGTGTGACATCCTGGGCTACTAGCCTATCGGCGCTCTTGCAGGAGTAGCAGGTGTCAATGACTACATCCTTAATTGTAGGCTTCAAATTCACACTCATGGTTTCTGAAACACACGAATATGCACGCACGCACACAAATAAGTGCCAATGAACTTTATTACAGTGCCACCTGATATTATATCACTAAAATGTACGTTTTGCAGTCACCATTTGACAAGGCCTCATGGAAAATGGATGAGTCACTGAGGTTGTAAGCAAAGACAATGGAATCCGCCTGATAGGTTTTGTTGTCATTGGTGAACATTATAGTCCAGGAGTGTCCTTTTCCAAAAGATAGCTTAAGCGTCGACTTTGTGTTATTACATGAGCTGCCAGCTGTGGTAACGTTTTCAGGAAGTCCAAAGTTCGCTGTTAAACTCTGGAAAGAGGAGCATTATCTTAATTGCCATGCAAAAAGCTCACTAAAACTAAAAAGGATATGAAGATAAGAAGCTGCAGTAAATGTGTATATTTATAGTGTTCACCATATTAGAGGAACTGCACATAAATCAATGTTCTGTCGGCATAACCCCTGACATAATGATCATATTGAGAACCTTGAAAATGATATGCAAAAATTGTATTTCTTAAAACCTATTGGATGTAATCTAGGTAGCAAGTAACACAAACAGCACAAGACACTAGCACTGGTACACAGCCAATTACACATGATAACAAATCCAACAACAAACCACTTGAATGGATAACATGTGATGATGATGATGATGATGATGATGATGAAGGAAACCCCAGTGCCTAAAGTGCTGACCAATACTATTGTGTTGCATTTGCATTTCTAAGGCAAGGAACATTTGCAATTGTCAAAGAGTGAGATTAACACATACCTTATTTCCAGCCACTTCATAAGAAACTGAGAAGTTTACCATAAGATTGGCATACATGCATAGCTTGTTGTCAGTGTTGTTGATAAACACCTCAGTTGCATTTGTCAGTTTGATTGCTGCGAAACAAAAACAATAATTTATTCATATAGGCCTAATAATCGTTGGCTGAATTTGGACATAAAACCTGCAATGAATAAATGGCACAAAATGTACCAGTGACTAATCAGTGTAGCGTCAGGTTGATGAGAAATAATTTAATGCAACTAAAACATACCACCAGAGCCTCCTTTTCTCTGTTGGAATCTACACTTATAATTCAACATATTTTAGCGGACTGAATGGTATGGTAGTAATTTTTAGGGAAACAACTCATCCCTAATGTATATACACAATACAAATGACATATTCAGCTATTGACAAATTAGTTTTGATAGTTGGGTTAAACTATAAACGTGAAGCATAGCCTCTAACCACTGCCCCATTTAGATGTATTTCACATAATAAGAGCTGAAAGGCCTGGACAGTTGAGCAAAAGCCTATATTTTATTACTATACTTTAAGCTGAAGATAACACCAGCTTTCATAACAAGCTTCATGTCACATGACTTACGGTTGCCAGGTACCGTACAGTCTATAAGTTACTGGACAAGTGAAGTTCTACGTTGACTTCTGTCGTTCAGTTGTCAAACACTAAATGTAACAGTAATATTTTGGTTAAAGACTTAACAATCAACGTGGTGCGTATGAAGCATAACTATCAAATGCCGTACTTATATCGCATTTCTACAGTTAGCATTAGAGCTAACGGCAATCTGATAACTGTTAGCACAAACGCAGTACGATAAGAGATATGGCTCAGTTCTTACATTAACGTCGAATGTATAAATGTAGAACCGGTACGGTACCGTAGCATGTTGGCAAAACATAATTACGTACCGCTACTGCTTACGGTAGATCGTAAACATATAACAAAATGGTTTAGCACACAGTAGCCAGGCGAAACGAACATACCGTGCCGTAACTGAAGTGCGTCACAACTAAACACAACTGGCAATATACTGTATATTAATATTAATTCAACAGCTGGAATCGGATTCATATATTCTAATACACTACATACACCAGCATATACCAGTAGCTTAAGTTCACCACAAGGCCTAGCTTGTGCCTAGAAGTTTCTTCACGTCACTTCACATTGCGACTGGGTAACATTTTTTTATTTTGGACTTCGCTTCAATTCTATGGCCGTACATACCAATTCCAAGTGTCAGGACCAGAACTAGAAATGCAAAGCGGGTCATCTTGGTCTTGTTATCCGAAGTATCAACCCCACAGCACATAGATGGCAAGATCACAGCTTATATTGGACGAAGCCGCTGGACAGGAAGTGCAAGTCATGTGACAAGGCGGCTGATTCTGACAGTGGTACCAAACACACCGGTGGCGTGCTCAAGTTGCAGACAACCTCTGTTGTCGCTTTATTGTGCAGACGATGTTAAAATAAATGATCAGTTTGTGTATAGTCTACTCTTCAACAAAAAACCCGAAGCCTTTGTATACACACCGCTGTAGTCAAAGGAAGAATTTAGTGGCTCACTTATCAATCCTGGTCCTGGACAATGAGTGGAAATTAACTGTGTCTGCTTTAGCAGAGACTGAGCAACTGGAATTAAAGGTGAAGAACCAAAATATTAACACTATGCAAAGACCGAAACAGTTATTTTAATATGAAGCAATAAATGTAACATTCATACAGGACAGGGCAATTTCTCTCGATCAGCAGTCACCTAACTGCTGAAACAATTTACTACCATCCAGTCTCACTTTTAAGCAAGGCCAAAAAGCCATGTGACCAACTGACCCAAGTGTTGTAATAAAGAGAAACAACAGTATGGAGTGAAATCATTGTGCTTTCAGTATATAACTGGGGTGGGGGTTGTGTCATAAAACAGGTACCTGTTATGGGATGTCATGTCTGTTTTATGTACAAAATAAGCAACGGAGAGACAAAATGCATATGCAACTAAACTGTATAATAGTATGATAAAGATTATCCTAATGTATAAAAAAAGAAGTGCTGTTTTTGGCACATACTGTACTGTCAGTTTTAAACAACTTTACTAATAGAATACCCTCACTTTGCTTGTTCATTGCCTTAAACTCAGTTAAAACAGATGGCTAACCACCATCCTGTTAACATTGAAATGTTCTGCTTCATGTACATGCTTGACTGCCTTCCATCAAATCCCTGATGTGAATGTTAATCTATTAGGTTCACATTTAAGACTGAATAAAGGAACCAATGTTATTTTCTTTACCCAGTCTCTTGCACATGGTACAATTAGAGCATATTGTTAAGTGTATGAACATAACATTATGGGGGGGGGATTTGACAACAAGAAGCAGGATGCCCCACATTTTGATGGCAAAAAGAAGAATCTAAGTTTGTAAATAAATATTTTCTCTCTATTAAAAAACAAAACAAACAACAAAAAAAAAAGGATCGTCTTCTTTGTTTCGTCCAAGGTAGTCCCATTCTCTCAATGGCGCAGAGAAACTTAGACAATATTCTGTGTTTAAATGGGCATGCAGTCCACAGGATCACACAACCCCTGACGACAACCCTGTGGAGCAGTATCCATTCACTTGTCACTTGCTGGGTCGAAGAAGGTTATGGCAACATCCACTGCAGCAAACGGACTGAAGGCCAAGTGCTTAGAGAAGCTCAGCCCCACTAGTACGCCAGTCCTCCCTTATGCTCAATCTCCTTGTTCGTTCTAAGCCACATAGTTGTACTGGTTGGAGCTCTCCTTGTCGCGCTCCATATAATCCCTGTCGATGAGAGATTCTATTCTCTTCTTCAAGTCAGCAGGCTGCAAGGGAAGGAAAAACAGGTTATGGATACTCGCTTCACTGAGGGATGGCTGCACACTGGAAATTAAGCGATCAATGCAAATACAAACACGTGTTCATGAAGTCAAATATCTAAGATGTTATTTCTCTCAAATGTCTTTCAGATTTCACCTTTGCCAAATTAATCCATACACCTGACAGCAGTGGCAAATGAAGATGTCAATAAAACAGCATGACTAATGCAGAAAAAGCAGCTTTATCACGACACAATGAATGCCACAGTTGCTTTGAGGGAGCATGAAAATGGCATGAGTCCTGCAGGAATACCTACAAGAGCAGTTTAATTGAATGTTAATTTCACAGCAATAAGCTCTCTAATGTCCTCTAATCGATCACTAGCTAGTTGGACGGGCGCTACTATACAGTATCTCACAAAAGTGAGTACACCCCTCACATATTTGCAAATATGTGAGCTTATCTTTTCATGTGACAACAATGAAGAAATTACACTTTTCTGCAATGTAAAGTAGTGATTGTACAGCTTGTAGAACA
>JAODOY010046964.1:0-19266 GCA_025399855.1 Forbesichthys papilliferus | reverse complement strand
ATAAGAACTTGCAGCAATAATGGATGACATGCGACAGCTAGACTCAATGGGGGATCACCAATAAAACAGCTCTATAGTTCAGCTGCTCTCTATATACAGCATATATCCCTCTCTCTCTCTCCCCCTCTCTCTCTCCTTCTCCCTAGACCAATCGTGGTCTAGGCAACCGAGAGAAGGACGTGCGACATATTGCTCTGGTTAATGACTGGTGACACTTGCAGGATTTGTGGCCTGTGAAGGTCACGGCCGTGCTAGGACCCGTGTTCGGGATGGGAGCAAGTCACGCTCTGATCCCCGCTGAAAGCTGCAGGAGCAGACGCCCTCGTGACTCAGCGCTGCTTCATCATCACCCCGCTGTTGGGAGCTTCCGTGAGCGACGATGCTTCGTGACACAGGGACCAACCATCAGGTCTGGGCCGCTAACCTGAGTCATTCGTTGGCTAGCAGCCCGCTAGACAGTGGAAGGTCTTCTTGGAGTGTTTTAAAGCGTTCCGTGGGTTAAGCCTGTAAAGCGCTTCATCATCTGAGCCGCATCTTCTGCTGCTTCCTATTATGTAGATTTGTACATAATCAACATGCTCTCATTTGCAGTTGCTCTAATTAGGCTGTTCCCATTCGCACCTCTCTAATGTTTATCTAAAATTGAATATTTACTCCGCACAAACACACTTGAATGCGTTAACATTCATTCTAGGATTCCGTGGGATTACCATGGTGAATTTAAACATCCCTTCTCATGTGTGCTTTGTCTTCATTAACCCAAAGATCAATATGTCATTGGCTCAATTACCGCAGACATGGATGACATTGAGCCAGCCATTCTATTTGTTCCGAGTCACTTCATCCCCCTCCCATAACCTCATGATAGACCAATCAAATACACAATCTACCTGCCTGCCCCCCCCCCTCCTTTTCCCCACACCCTCCACCCACTATCTTGGGTATTGCCTTCTCAAAGACAATTTACATAATAGTGTTTATGGAGTAAATAAAGCTTATTATGATTGTGTGTTCACAGTGCATTCACGTCTCCCAATAGGGAAGGGGTTGGCTATTAGATATTAAGGTATCTGAAAGGATAGCTTGATGTTCGATTGTTTTATTTTCACAATATCAAATTGTACAGATGAACAGATCTACCCTGGGTCCAGAGATACTGTATAACGCCAATACTTTTCACTATGGTTTATATCATGCTACTGTACTGTATGATATTCTAAAATATGCTAAGCTAACCTACTCAATTCTAAATGTAACTAAACAATTATAAATCATTGTTGTATTCTTTGTATTACACATACTCAGGGACGGACGCAGGGTCTTGTTCCAGGATCCCAGACTATGTAGACTCTATAGATTATTCTGTAAATCTCAACTGACACTCACTAAATCCCAGCCCTGGCTCCATTCAGGGAGTTCCCAGAGGCCTCCCTGATTTGTGGGACATTGTGACCAGAAATGATTCAGGCATCTGCAGCACAGACACAGGTCAGCAGATCTAAGTTTCCTTTGCAGAAGTGGGGAGGAGGAGGTGTCATGTCGCTGTGTTTAATAGGATTTCCCCACAAGCCTCTTATAGGGTTATTCCCCATCTTCAGAGCTAGCCATGTCCCACTTTCTAGATGACAACCCCATCTGACACCCTTGGCTCAAGGTGAGGTGTGGTGGTCAAGCCTACAAGTTATTGGTCAGTTACAATAAACAACAATATTAGCTATTTCCTCTTTGAGGCGATCTTTAAACATACATTTTCCAAACGTTTTAATTTAATTATTTTTTTATTATTTTGTCTTTCAATGTCATTTTTGACACCAGTCATTGATAATGTAAGCCATACAGCGTATACATCATTGGTGACAATTATAGACCTATTTCTTGCATCTTTGAGAAGCTATTTAAGTAAGTGCCTGTTCATTTTTCTGTAATGATTCATATTTAATGACAGGTTGAGCACTTCCCTTTTCTTCAATAAAAAAAAAAGTAATTGGCTGTGTCAAAGAGGAAACAACTTCAATTTCTTAGTGTGTCAGTGATGTGCGTGTGTGTGTGCATGTCTGTGTATGTTATGTTTATGTGTTCATGTCATCCAAGCTTCCATACATAAACAAACCACAAAGTGGTAAACATTCTCTCCCCTGGGCAGCACACACGCACGCACACACACGCACGTACACACACCTGCCTGGGAAACTGACACAGCAGGCTGTCTGCAAACATACTATACGGTCAGTTGCCCATCGGCAAAGCCTTTTGTCGGCTTCCTTCTTTATTTAGTTGGTTTACCTTTAGCCCTGGCTTGCAAAGGGCTTATTTCCATTTATAAGCCCACCATGGCTTACACTTTTTACATCTTTCTCAGTCAGCGATCCCTGCCTAACCCGGTGGCCTTTTAGACAGCGTCATGATGAATAGGTTGCAGTGGTGTCTGAGATCAAAGTTTGGCTGAGGTTAGGATTCCTCTGAAATAGATGCTCTGCATTTCTCCCCCCACACCAAAAGTTCATCATGGAGCCACACAGCAGCGGTGGAGAAACTACTGATGATGCGTTATCATTGGAATGCACCAGTGGCCGTAATACATGCATATTTGTTGAGGTACTGTAGCTGGACACGTTTTACATCTCTAACTTGTTAGGACCTGAAAGGCAAGCCTTGTTCATATCTGACCGCTCTGTAGTAAGTAAACAAAGCAATGTGTAGTTATGATGCACATATACTGTATATCTGTATGGTTAAACACCTTAATCCAGGATTGTGAATTGCAGGATATGGCGCTCAATGCATTAACCCCTGCTCTGCTGGCACAAAGGTCCGTTAACTCGAAAGGCAAGTATTAAATCTGTGGGTGGGAACACATGTCCAGAGGCGAAAGAGAGAGGGATGCCAGTGCCTCTATCCCGCCCCTCCGCTAATGCTGTACATTTGTCACCCCCGCTCTCGCCTACGTGCGCTGCCTACGTGCGCTGTGCAAGGCGGGTCACGCGCTCCCGAGCGGCGGCGGCAGCGCTTTCACAGAGACACGGGTGACGGGCGGGTCCGGTCCTTACTCCATGACACAGCACTCTTTCATTTCCATATCCCCAGGTATGAGCGCATAATTCACACTATTAGGATTCGCAGCCGTGTGCATATACGGCTAGACTCACACACACACACATGCACGCACTCAAGCAGACACACACACACAGATCTGCTAATCAGTAACTCACAAGCTCAAGTGTAGGAGTAGGTGGTTGCTGCAGTAGTACCTCCCTATTCCCTATTATTATTATTATTATTATTATTATATGATATGTGATAGAAGCAAACTAATAAAACCACAGTCAGGTGATGTGTTTTGTCCTCTTTGCTCTGCAGTCTTATTTTACTCTCCGTGGCTCTTTGGCTGGGCAAAAAACAGAAGTCAGGAGTTCAACAGAAGAGATGAGTGCAAATGCATTTAAAAAAGTGGGTCATTGCCGACATTTGTTTCTGCTGCGGAGGGTTTATTATGGCGTATATTGGGGTTAGAAAGCATGTCAGGTGATGCATTAGGGTCATGGTTCAGGCTAGACTCGGAGCAGTCAGGGTTAAGGTTGGGGTAGGAGGTCAGAGCATGTTTCCACGTCAATAAAATGTCCTCTCACGCATTACAGTATCCCGTGCATGTACCCGCTTGAACGCGCCTGTGTTTATTACTAGAACAGAGAGCTATATTGAGAAGATAATCTGTGTTTTCACGCCATTCCTGCCAAAAGAGTAGACTGATAACCTGATTTGCCAGTAACCTTACACTTTGGGGACAGTGAAGACAAATGCCTTCCTGGGTGGCCTTGGCAGCCATAGCCCATATATTACCAAAGGGTCACCTTGGCCCAGTCCCCATCTCATCACAAAATAGCGTTCAGTACCTTCTCGCCGTGGCAAAGGCCATACTTCATACTGCCATATATCTCACCTGCTTGATCGTCTCTGGGTGTATCAGTATTAAAAGGAAAAAAACTGATAAACCCAGTGTGGATTCCATGCAGTGTTCTCCATAAAGATAATATTTTCTACAGCGCTGTGGAGAGATAAACCACCTGCTCTGTTTCATGTGAGAGATTGGAGGCGCTCTGTACCAAAGCCTCTCTCAAACACACACACACACACACACACACCCACTGTATGGATGCACAGCTGTAGATATTCCCACGAACAAGATTTGTACGAGATGTGTACAAGGCTGCAATGCAAATGTATTCCATCAGGGAATTCTTCTAGAGAAGTGTGGCTTGCACAGACAACACATGTGAGAATGGGGAGAAATGCAGGAGTGAGCTAACAGTTCAGGAAAGGACACCTGCTCTTTATTAATTAACCTGGCTATATTCGTGCGCCAGTGTCAGCAGCTAGGGGAAGACAGGGATGGTCTCTGAGCCAGGCAGCAAGCAACATAGACAAAAAGGCCTCTCATTCCCTGAAAAAGGACCGTTGGCTTTGGTGGCATGTCTTGTGTTTATTTGATTTATTTGTGTAGGTCACAGGCCACAGGCTCGAGCTGATGCAACATCTCCCATACCCTTCCTGCCTGGAGAAGGATCACTTGCTCGTATCGTGTACAGTAGGACAAATTATTGATGTGTCGTAGTAGCCTGCGGTATATCTGAAGAGTGCTACAGGACATGCAACACGGTAGTGGGAATGTAGAACAAGCTTTGATGCATATAGATGCATATAACAACAACAAACAAAATAGACAACTAAAATAGTACAGGGGTTGATGAACTGCAGGTAACCTAGCAACAAGCATGATGTGGAACTCTCAATTACAGTAATAGCTCAACAATAGCCGTGGCCTGTATTCTGCTACTGGATATCATTTGTCATGATTAAACACATGGGAGGGAAGTCAAACTCACATACACAAACCAACATGGCAAATTGAATGGTTTGGCTAGGCCATTAACTGAAGGTAAATATGTCACTTGCTTTATTTTTTATGGGACCATTTCCAAAACACATAATAATGAACAAATTGTTACAAATGGTTGTCAGTTTTCGATGTTAGACATGTTTTTAACTGTCATTTTATTGTCACATTGAACTGATAGTAGCAATTCCCACAGATAAGTTGTTGGAGAGCGATAGCAAATTGTCTGACAGTCAGATTGAAGTGTGTGTGTGTGCGTGTGTGAATATGTGTGTAGGTGGGTTGTTTTGGATTAAAATTAGTGTGTTGATGAGCTAAATGCAAATGTGTGTGTGTGTGTGTGTGTGCGCGCGTGCATGTGTGTGTGTGTGTGATCTTTGTATGCATGTGGGGTTGAGTGCTTGTGAGTTTGTGAGTGTGATTGTGACTGGAATACAAATGAATATGAATGTGAGTGTGTATGAGTGTATGTCCAAATTTGTGTTTGTGCGTGTGTGTGTGATTTAAAGTGTGTACTGTATGGATGTGTGCTGCCTTTCCTGTCAACATGTGTGTGTGTGTGTGTCTACATAACATCTGATAGGCACTGCCCTCTTCTATTTACCTCCGATCAATGCCCTCCCACTGGAGACCCCAATGACTTCACTCACTAAGAGATTCTGTTACCCCTTCTCCTCTAGGAAACAAGACCCTCTTCAAGACAAATGCAGTTCTTCTCTTTCAGCTCTCTTTCAGGGGTGGCTCCATTTTATTTGCTTGTTATTTGTGTTACCGACATTCCTGATGCTTTTAGGAAACAGTAAATAATGAAAATAGTGGGCCTGTATGGTACACTGTGCTTGTTAGTCTTCCATGGTGTTAACATTGTTATGATGATTTTCAACTGCCTATTCACATTGTGGTCAGAATTAGCCCTTTTGTTTTAACCAGAAAAAAAAAAAAAATGTTTTCGGTTTTAAATGGAATTGCCCATTCCCCCTCCACATACATACACGCATAATTATTTCCATAATGTGGGAGGGTAAAAAACATAGCATGAGTCCATTTAAAAGTGACAGATAAAACACAGAGGCTGTAAAAGTAAACGGGGAGTGAATTGGACAGAGGTTAGTTCCAGAAATATAGCCACCCTCATACACATAACAGTCAAATATAACCTGGATTATGTAAGGATTTATGTTGCTGTTGTTGACCTCTTTAGTGAACTGGTGAAAACCTTTTTAAAAGCCTGCGCTTCAACAAGTTTGCTGCAGTGGTCATTTTCATAACCGGTTGAGAGCGGTTGCTAACTGAAGCAAAAAGTGCAGGCGGTTTCCCGGGCTCTTAGAGCTCACCAGATACAGACGGCATAATGTTTAAATGGAATCTTTGGATAGGAAGCGGAAAGGAAGAGAGAAAAATGCAATGAGACGTGTTCAGCCAAATTGAGACGACGAACAGAGTGAAGAAAGGAGAGAACGAATTAGAGGAGGAGATAATGAGACAGAGAGGGAAAGAGATGGAGGACTGGGAGAGAGAGAGAGAGAGAGAGAGGGGGGGGGGCAGTGAATTAGAATCGCCGAGAGAGAAATAATCATCAGGGTTGGCGGGAAGGGAAGGTAGTTGGTTTGAGAAGCTTTCACGGCGGGAGGACAGTTGGTGAGGGGCTTGTGTCTTGTGACAGGAACAACACTCGTCAGTTGATAGCCAACGGTTTTAAAACATACAGTTTGGAAAACATGAATGCAAATGCTTCATCCTTATGAGGTTAACCAAGACCTCTCGTGGCTAATGTGAAGAAGCATAACCACCCTGAATGTTAGGTTTTTATTATTTTAAGCTTTGCGAGTCAGAGAGAGAGAGACAGAGCGAAAGAGAGAGAAAGAGAAAGAGAAAGGAAGGAAGAGAGAGAGAGAGAGAGAGAGAGAGAGAGAGAGCGAACAAGTGAGCGAGTGCGAAAGCTAGCTAACAAATGTGTCACTCCCCTGGGCCCAGCCCTTTGGGCCAGCCAGAGGGCAGTCTGCGCGGATGTGACCCTGGACAGGGCAGGGGAGTTTGCCAGGGACGATGGGACATTAACAAAGCGTGAAATTAAAGCTGCCATGCTGAAGGGATCTGGGGGAAGGCCCTGCCTCCACCCGACGCCATCATCACCCTGCTTGGGACCGCCGCGTTGGGAGCTGTGATGGGGGGTGCTGAAGGGGTAATAGAGCCTGCCGTATTACTGTAATGATGTGTGGAGGAAGGACAGGGAGCAGGGAGATTATGAAAGGGGGTCTAATCACACCCCCGTGACAGTATCTGCCACTACAGGCATCCATCGACAGCTCTACTGGGCTGTCAGCCTAACTGTGTGTGCGTGTGTTTGTGTGGGTGTCTCCTTTTGCTGACGTGTTATTTTCCATGAATTCGCCGGCTGTGTGTACAACATTGTCACTCACTGCTATACACCTGTATCCCTTTTTCTCAAGTGGACTTTTGCTGACAGCACAGTACATCCTGATAAATGCCCCTGTTCAGCATTCCCATTCACAGTTGACACTGTGACATGAAACGGTGGCAAATGAAACAACAGGCTTCCATGACACTTGTCTGCTTACTTTCCCCTCCACTAATAAGGGCGTGAGACTCTTCTGGGAGCTCTCTAGCACCAGGCCTGCTTTCCCCTCCTACACTCTGTATAGTGCTGTAGCCTACTTGTTAGTAGACACCCTTAAGTATATAAGTGACGGTGTCAATAGATTGAAGGTCCCATTTCATTCAAATTTTAGTCTTGCGCAGAATATTTCAAACAATACAAACAATAAATACATGATGTCGTGCCTGCTGGTTTGTATTAAATACAGTATTCACTTCTTTTTTTCTTCAATGCATTCTCTATGGATTCCGGGAGTGCTTGCACTAACGTGTTTACTGCACGTAATACAAAACGTTCTTCAGGTGTCTGTCAGTGACGTGCGATGTCTACGCAACATGACCTAGAATGGTTCGTTGCCACACATTATGGATTGTGCCTCATCCGTTCTGTCTCCATGACTTGCAAAGTAAGGGTTAACCCTAATAATAATAATAACAACATGAATTGTTAGGATCGTCTAGAGTGTATGCAATTGTGCTTTTCCATAACCAATTTTAACAATATCTAAACAGAAGCCAAACATCAATGTTTTGCATTCCCTTGAACCAAAGTGGCTGAAGAGACTACAGTAGGTAGCTTACTACCGTACTGTAGGAGAGATTGGGCGAGAGCAATTTGCTGCACTTGAAATAACAATTAATTTATTTATTTTCATTATCAATCTAAAGTGTGTTTTGTTTTTTAAGACATTTATTTGATTAATTTAATTGTAAAGCAGACATCTCTGCTTGTTTAGCCTATATGTTGCCATCTAGGGGGTAGGCTAGTGGTGTGGCACTAGTGAGGTGACGAAGAAAAACTAAAACAAGAAATTGTAAAATAGCACTGTCAATTCACAATAGGCTATATCTCATTGGTCTGCTGGTTGCCTGTTTGTTGTGATGGATAAAATCTGAAGTTTGTAGCCTGTACACAGCCCTGTACAGCCCTGCCTCTGTATATAGCAACACTAACAAAGTGGTACAGACCGCACCACACAACCGTATCCTAGCATTTGTTTGTGTTTTTAGTGTGTGGTGGGCATCTTTTGGAAGGAGGAGGTTATTTTGTTTTGATCGACAAGCTTTCTCTAGAATGATTTACTTAGATACTTTTAATTTACCTAGGCTATTGAACGGGTCAACAAAACAATTGCCCTCCCTAATTTCCCGAGTAGGAGCTGTCACTGCGCTGGAGTACCTTTTAAACTCACAACAAATCATGATATGGGAGAAATGCATTGGGAATCATAAGACGACTATAACCTGTGGTCATTTGGCCACTTTGATACATTGTTATTGTACGTTATTGTATCACAAACCCATACTGTAATCCCTGAATACTCAGACACTAATGCCTTAATATTAGGATTATTTCTCAATAGTGTGCCTTTTGATTATCAATAGTTTTAGATATTGTTAGAACATTTATTTTCTCACAAATGATTGCAGGCTAACAAGCTGTTCATATTCCATCCGACTAGTCTACGCCCTTGTGGCACTGCCTGACCAGACATAAAGAAGCCAGCACATGCGCCAGTGTCCTCTTTCCTCAGATTCCAGTTAATTTCCTCCTCCGCAACCTCCTTTAAATCTTAAACACAATCTCAATGCACTCACCCAGGCCTTGTTAGAAGCCAAGGCCCGATTAAAGAAACGGAAGCGACATTTCAACCACGTACGTGTCACTGTCATGGTAACATGGGGGTAGGGTGGTTACGGCAGTAATGGCGTCCGGGCTAATAACCCTGGTGTGAGGCTTGGAGATGGCACATCATCGCGCGGCTCTGAGCTGCTGTCAGGAACCATTTACCACAGACAGCTCCTTGCCTAATGGAACATCTGAGTCAATAAAAACAATCATCACCGCCAATCTTACTGAGCGCAAGGAAATAATTTTAGCTGGTCAAGGAAAACATGCTCGGGGTGCATGAATCCATCTGTCCATACAGCAGCTTGACGTGCACTCAGACAGATAGCATGGCACCGTCTACATCTTTTTTTTTTTTTTTTCTCTCAAACAGGGAAGGATATGACTTTGTGGCTCACCCAAGAAAGGGCAATCCAAATTTTTGCAGAGATCCCAAGTCCTCTCGGAAAGTACGGCCATCTTGGGCTCGTGTTTGGGTGTGTTTGGTGGGTAAGCAGAAGTCCATAGTTTGAGTACAGGCATTAGCAGCAACAATGTTTTTCCTCCCCCAATCCCCTGCCTTTAATTAACTGCTCTCAGCGCCCACTCGATATGCTGGAGCACCTCCATCTAGCCTCTGAAAGGTCAATAGCTGGACAGTGTGCCTTTGAGTGGCTTTCTGCCTCTCCATCCAGGACCCATAATGGTGTTCAATGGAGAGACCCGCGGGGCATTCCCACGGGGCTGTTCCCAGATATCCGCCCATGATACCTAATCCGGGCCCATTAGCTCTCCTCCAAGCCTTGAGCGAAAAATAAATAAATAAATGAAATGCGGTTCCCTTGCATCCAAGGAATTAAAAATTAACCAGCTAATATCCATTTGTCTGATGGCTCGCTGTGCGCGGTTGAAACTGCAGATTCCCCCAGTGGTAGACCGTGAGGGATGACTCGTGGAACCCAATCTGCTGGAGGAAACGCTGACAACCGTGGCAGGAAGGGGTGAGAGCGTTGATGGCTGTCCATCACATTCATCAGCAGTTATCCCCCACCCTTCTGCTGCTGGGGATCATGCCTGGTTGCAGAGAAACAACCCCAACCACCACCACCATGAACACATACAGGTCTATTCCTGAGCTGCCATGTTGCACATATTCCCCATATTCCCTTTGTTTACCCCCTTGCTACTGTACTCCACCACACCGTGACCTTGTCCTTACAGTCTTTATGCGTGTAATAAGTGCACTTACGTTGTATTATTAGGCAGACAGGAGGCCTGCCGAGGGCCATAATATGTATGTTTATCCGTTTGTTAGCCCTCTGAATCTCAACGCCCACCAATGACCTATATTTTACTGGCACCTGCAAGTGCATGGAATGACTGCATGCATCACAAGCTGATGGTGCAAGCGCGGTTTTACAGTCGCACACAGTTACATTTACAGTGTTTTCATTTTCACAAAATATAGCATACACTGTTGTCCAAACACTTTTGTCCATAGCTGAATCGGTCATACGCCACTCATCATTCTGTTCAAATTATGCTTGGTAACTATGTGTTATGCCATTAACCTTTGCATAGTGTTTGGGTCTGTGGGACTCGTTTTCAATGTCTACCAAAAGATAAATGGTTTGATTCAGAATTATTTCAACCACAGACTTCTTGGTTTGGCTCATTTTCTATGAACATACTGTATAAAATAAGACATTTTAAATAACCTCACACTGCACACACCCCCCTACACATTTATTTTACACACAAGGTTGTTGGGGTGCACTGGACCCATGGATAATGTAAGTGTGGAGGATGCTAGTGCCTCTTCAGCCCGACCCTCAGAACAACATCTGCAGAACCTGAAGATAGTGTGAGATGCTAATGCATGTTATATGTCGTATATATAGTAAGTGACTGACAGACAGATGTAAAATTATTGTTAAGTGTAAGTATTTTCATAATTAGAGGTGGTGGCCAGTAGCAACAAAATACGTACTATGATCTGTATGTAACACACAAACTGTACAACTCTGCTTCATGTGTTGTAGGCTGGCATACATAGATTCCTGCTATGTTCACAATGCCAGCCCAAATCAAATTTTCTTGGGTTTGTTAATGGCTTGTGACAGTATGAACAGCAGAAAAACTCACAAAATCCACGTTTAAAGGTGTTTGGAAATTTTGAGGTGGTTCGAAATGTGATTTCAATTGTGTATATGCAGATGAGCCTGTAAGGCGGCTCAAATCGGTCTATTGCGGTACTCACAATTCTCTCGCTGCACAGTGAAGCCCACAGTGACTACAGTACAGAACAATGCAATGCACAGTGTCCATTGCCTCCTCCATCACACACTAGTGATGTGGACCAAACACAGTAAAAAATGGCTCTTCAAAAATGATGAATACAAGGTCATATTTGCTCATAAGTAAATAAATCTGCTAATGGAACAAGTGAAATTTAGCTTGTAAGATTTCTTGAAATGAGACATATCTAGATAGAAGAGCTCTTGTTAGGTAATTGTGTCTTATATTACGTGTGGTTAGATATTTGTTCTAGAAATTAGACAAATATACTTAAGATTTTTTGTAGTGTGAGGAGGCTGGAATACATTGAGATGCCTCATGATGTAGTCACTGTGGACGTCAATAGCGACGGTCCACTTTGAGCTCCATGACTGCGACTTGACAGCGCGACTGTTGGAGGACGAGATGATGCACCTCCATTTCTCCTGCTTCTGCCTTGGAATGCCATGTAGCTGCTGTACATATAGTGATGCCTACGTCATTATGACAGCACCCAGCAGAGATTGGTGATAGGTTGGTGACACTAATCTGATCACTTGCAAATAACAGTGTGCAGTTGTCTCTTTAGATCTGATTTGAGAAACAATCGGATTAGCCTGCAGTATGAACATAGCCTAAAAGTGTTCAATGGGACTGATGTGTTGTGTAGACTGATATGTACTGTATCTGTTAATAAGTCCAGAAATGAATTGCATAATTCAGGCGTGGGAGTTATTATGAGGTTGGAGTAAATGTTTACCTGTTGAGAAAATGGGGGGGGGTTATCAGAATTGATGATGTCAGAGTAATAGGTAGATCTGGCTGTTGAAAGGGCAGTTTGTACTGAGGTGAGTCTTTGGTGACATATTGGATGAAACCATGGTCTCAAGTAACAACATAAAATCAGCAGCAATTAAACAGCTAGTAGTTCTGTCAACATGAATATTGAAATCATCTACAAGCAGTACATTTGGGGACATTGCACTAATTAAAGCAAATGGTGAGGACAATTCAGTTCTAAACATAGCAGATTGTAAAACAATCAGAGGTTGGTGTCCAGGTAGTTTAAAAGACATACATTCAAATGTATAAGCAGGTACAGTATACTAAAAGATCTGGCTTTCAAATTGTCACACGAAAGAACGGCAACCCTCCCCCTCGTCCAGTGGTGTGTGTTGGAGAGTTTTAAACAAAGAGAGATGTAAACAAAGCCAGGTTATTGTTTTTAGACTTCACTGACTAATGTGTTCAATTTAATTTCGGAATATTCTTTCATTTAGATTGGATAAACATGTTGACATACTAATTGTTTATTTTTTAAGTTTTATCAAATGGTAAATATTAACCATGATGTCTTTATTGCCTGTAATTGGGATAAAGTAAACACCATAAAGTATTTTTACATAAATTGTTGTGGCTGTACTGTATATTAAATGCCCAATAATGCCGTGGGTCCAGTAAGTAACAAAAATATGAACACTCAGGAGTCTTCAGGGACAACATATCTCGAAAGGCCTCCTTCTTCAGTCGGACGACTTCCCTGACCACTGGTGTCCACCACGGCGTTCGAGGGTTACCGCCCCTTGAGGCACCTAAGACCTTAAGACACCTAAGACCTTGAGACCACAGCTCTCTGCCGCAGCTTCAGCAATGGAAGCTTTGAACATTGCTCACTCAGGTTCAATGTCCCCAACCTCCACAGGGATGCCAGAGAAGCTCCGTCAGAGGTGTGAGTTGAAGATCTCACGGGCAGGGGCCTCCTCCAGACGTTCCCCATTCACCCGCACTACCCGATTGGGCTTACCAGATCTGTCCAGAGTCTTCCCTAATTTCAATACCGCACTGTACCAATACAATGTAAATAAAATACAATTTAGTAATGTAACAGCAGTCTCAGTAGGTACAGTGCAATGCATTAGCGTGAGACTATTATTAATATATTAAATAGAAGAAGAAGACATGCGTATTTGTTTTTTTATGTTTTACATTTAATTTCAAAATAACAGTTTAACACTTAATCTGTTAGCGCCAGCTGCGCAAAACAAGGAAAATATAGGCAGACATCACTGTGGTGCCGTGATTTCCTTCCAACTAAAGCCGTGTTTAACACTCAGCACAATGCTCCAAGTTGTGGAGTTTAAAACACTTTGTGCTGCGTAACCTCTTCTTCTTTCTCAAGGGCCTGGCGACCGGCTAGCTACCGTGCATATCCTCTATTGCTGAGTGGCTACGCTAACAATGGAGGGGTTTGGGTTTTTTTTTCCCCATCACAGGATTGTTGTATTGCCGTGCCCCTCGGTTGGAATGCTATTCCTTTGATTTGTTTTTCAATAACCGAGGGTGCCAACTCAATGAGTGCTTGCAGTATGTGTCCTTCATCTTGTTCCACCCATCTCTATCTCTCTCTCTATATATATATATTTTTTTCTCTCTCTCTCTTCATCTTTCTGCATTCTTCTATTTTAATTTGAAACGTTTCTGTATTTGTGCTTTCCCTCTAAACTTGAGAGGTGCGTTTGTAATAGTACAATGCCTGTCTTTTTAACACACATATTGTGTAGGATCCACAATGAAAAACAAAGTAATCTAAGACACAACAAAGAAACTATACACAGCAGCAAGTCTGTGATCTGTATTATGATCAAGAGCTAAAAACAGACATTGCAGGCTGTGACATTGATTGCAGACATGATGTATGGTACAATATAATTTGCTTTTACAGTGAGCTGTATTGACTTGTTCAAAGGTATCCACACCCTCACTGACGCTACTGCATCCATAACACCTCTATTTCACTCTCTCAATAGAAATCAAATGTATTTAGCAAATATACCGGTATGCCCAAATCAATTGTGCAATTTTACTGGAATTTAAAGATGTAGTCAAGGTAAAAAGCAGATATGTATGGAAAAAGGTATATGCACTGTGTTGCAATTCTTTGCATGTCCACCTGCCTCTCATGAACATCCATCCATCTGTCCATCCACCCGTACATCTGCCTGTCTCTGTCTATTATGCTGTATCTACTGTATGCTATTGTACATCTCTATATATATAATGTATGCATCTGATCTCTATGTGAATGTGGTTTCTCAGAGGAACAGCACCAATATCTTTTGATAAAATACTCAGCAGTCTTGGTTCTTCTGTTCCTAACTTTGAAAGAGATTTGATCTGCACCGCATCTGTTGGAAAATGTACATAGAGCTGCCCATGGTTCATCACGAGAATATAAACCACACTCATAAACCGAGGGCGATACCAGGAGAGTACAAAGTTTTATTTCTGATCTAGTTATTGTAGCAGTCCCATAGTAGATTTGTTTCTGTAGCTATCCTGCTACAAACAATTCTTTCTTCAGTTTTACAGACAAGAACCAAATTTGCAAATCTAAGCTGTACAGTGTTTCTCTCTATGAATTTATTTGAGCTTCGTTCCTATGCAATGTCCAATACCACTTGTGTTTTCCCAAATAATATTTGTTCGTGTTCAAGTAAGTGCAGCAATAATCCATTACAAATGTACATAGGACCTTTACCATTATCAGAACAATATATGTATTGCCACAGTACTGTAAATCATTGCTGAATGCATGCAGCGTTGGCCTGTATTTCACCACTGAGGTTGCGTCCCATGACCGTAATGATTAACATGTTTGACTGCCATGTCATGAAATGTTTGTTAATGATAAAACACGCTCTCTGTTCTCATCATTAACTGCCATTAACTGCTCTCTTGCCTCATTGGCTGACATGTTGACATTGTGTATCTTAAACCGCTGCACTTATGTACAATACTGTAGCTATACATCATCCACATTGTATATTGTGTGTTTGAGTGAGATTTGTTTTTGTGAAATTTGTCATCCTCCGTAGAAACCACTAAACACAGTATGTTCACCTCTTTTCAACCCAACCATAGCAAAATGTTGTTTACCATAATTTATAATGCGCAATGTTGCAATAGCTTTGGTATGGGTGGTGCTTTTCACTAGACCTATAATGCAGTCAATTCCAAAACAAATGTATTAGGTAAATATCCTTTCTGAAAACAAAAACTAGCAGTAGGTCTATAGTCGTCTCTCTCTGTCTTCATGAAAAAAGATTACAGTTGCATTAGCAAATCATTTAACAGATCATGTTTATCAATATACACATCATATAACAGTAATTTAATATACCATTTCTGCTCTGAAATACAGCATGCACTTTATTTTACGCAATACAATTACTTGCAAATGGACATTAAACTCTTATAAATTAATTCTCTATGTAGTAGGCCTAAAGAATACACAGAAAGAAAAGAAAACCAGCTCTCCAAACATTGAACGTCTACTGAAGAGCCTTAACATAAACATGAATCAATTTCACAAGTAATTTCTCATGAGTAATTTCCCTGCAGAGTTCAATATGAAAATTAAGAACCGGTTGATCTATGAGGATCTAAGATTTTATACATAAGACTGCTTTTGACGTGCTGTAAGTAGTTTAGCCTAAGCATTTAAGTAGTTTAGCCTAAGCATTTATTCCAAATTTTCAGGATAATTAGGAGCAAAATAATAGTTAATAATTGACTTATAATAAAATTACCATTTTTACCATAAAGTTACTATTCAATGGAATGCTGAACGTCTGTTACATACACTCCCCTGTAAGCTGGACAATAGTACCAGGAAGTGGCTGTTAGTTTTGTCACTGGCAAGTCTGTATGTTATTCTGGCAATACACTAGTGCAATGCTTTATTTACTAATTTTAGTCTTAACTGTAGCTTACTTATTTTTACATATTTACAATACCTGCAACCAGACTCATGTTGTTAAACATATACCTTAGTTTACATCCAATTTTGTACCTGAGTTATATAGTAGGTGGTCTGTAGTCTTGTGTTGCGCTGTGTCAAAGTCTTACACAAGTGTAGGCGCGCTCTGTGAAACTAGGGGTACATTACCAAAACATACATAAGTATTGCTTTTCAGAAAGTTCAGCAGTGGAGGAAATACAACCTGTCAAGTTGCTATACAGAGCTCTTCCCAATAAAATCAGTGCACGGATCTTTAAAGGAAACCAACCATTTCTACAACAACTTGCTGTGTTGAATGCTTCACACAAACAACAGTATTCTCTACGTGGTTTTCTTGAGTTTTGCTGAAATATACAGTAGCACGTACTTTAGCCTACTACTGTATATTTCAGTTACCTGCAGTCTTTTCTTTATGTTTTTTACATGTTGCTGAAGAGGACAGTTACCAGGCCCTATCTATAGTATGACCTTCATTGGCAACAGTTTGGATGGTAAATATGAGATGACTGCAGTGAGTTAGATGAGGCCTGATGTGTGCCAAGATACAGAACAGCATTATTGATCAGATACAGTACACGGATATCATTGTCTGGCACCCTACATATTGGTGGTCGTGGTATTGAAACAATGAGCTGGCTCTGTCTGAAATAGCCTCCACTGTGTCTCATGTTTGGTAGAGAGGATTCCACTCCTGCTTCTCTCTTCCGCACAAGTTTGCCATTGGTAAGCTAACAGGAACCTGATTCGCTCTCAGTCATGGCGAGGCCACATAACAGCAGGTTTTATAAAAGGTCAGTCATTTTGGAGAAAGCTTGTTGATATTTGAACTCAATCAAAACAAAAACACGTCTCCCTTCAATGCCATATGGAGTGCATGCTCAAATGCACCTTAATGCCTGACACCCCTTATCTCCCCTACTGAGTTCATAGGCACACATTGCATTGTTTACTCCTCACCTCATTTTAAAAGGTATACAGTAGTAAGGCTAAATCTACATGAATACCTTTTGGTTTTAAAATGGGATATTAAAGCTAAATCGATCTTTATCCAGACAAGTGTTTTATCTCTGTAAGCATTTACATTTACATTTACGGGATTTGGCAGACGCTTTTATCCACTTATCTGAAACAGAACAGCAATAGTGAAAAATAAGACCAGATATTTATTTTCTTGGGCCAATGAGGTGGAACCTTTACTGAAAGTAACCCTTTAGTATAAAGGGTCATGGCAACAGAAAACATTGATTGGTTGGTAGTAGTAGCAAAGTATTTACGGTGACATTATAGTACAGTATATCCATGAGACATACTCACCCAATCGGGAAGCAAATGCGGGTCTGCATTATCGTTTCCAAACTAATCCATACCCGTCCAGATTAGAAGGCATCCCCGGAATTTGAAAACTAAAACGGTTTCCATTTTAAGAGCTCGACAACTCCAGAGGATGCAAGGCCTAAACGTAATAAAAGTAATCCGTTTTGTCACACCCGGGTCCGAGGGTGTGATCAGGCCTCTCACCAGCCCCTCCCCTCCGCTAGTCTCAGTATCTTCCATCCATTGGCACTACGTCACATAAGCAGCTCTGTGCTGAACGTCTGATACATAGGGCCCTATTTTATCAATCGGCGTCAATAAGCGTGCGGTTTAAAGCGCGGGGCGCAAATTGGACTACGGGCGTGTCCAAATCTACGTTTGCTAACGGTAGATAAACGGTCAGTGCACCGGCCGCATGGTTTAAAATAGTTGGGATTTAATCTCTTCATTATGCATGGGTGTGTTTTGGGTGTAACATATGATAAACCAATCCCACTGTCATCTCCCATCACCTTTAAAAATCCAGGGACGCTTGCATCATAGGTGGATTGCTATTATACCAGCGGGTTTGGTTTGTGAAAGTGCTGAAGCAGACCATCTAGGCAGAAGCGAGATACCTAATATACATTGATGTAGGCTACACACAAATAATATTTCACATTGTACTCTTAAGTTTTAATCCTTTGCATATTTGAGCGCTCCTGCACGTCCCTGTATGTGTATAACAAGAAGAGTATATGTGCTTTGTGCACCGGCCATAGGCAAATCTAACTTTATAATTCGCCGCGCGTTGACTTTAGACCAGGTTTTTGCTGGTCGATTGCTGAATCACTTTTCACTGCCTCAAGATAGGAATGTGCCAGCATTGCGCTAGACCACACCTCATGTTTAGACCAACACACCCACAAGTGTATTTGATATTTGTACAACGGGAAAACTGAGTCGGTCTGAAACTAGCACACTTGCGCTCCCGCTTTGCGCTGCATTGCGTTGGGTGTAAGATAGGGCCCATCAGAGACCTGTAAGCTCGACAATACATTCCGAAATTAAGAAGTAGATTTTCATTGACTGTTAGCATCAGTGGCGGCCGGTGAAGAACATGGGGAGTGGGGCGCAATTTTGGTGCAACGGTAATTTTATATATTCCTCCCGCAGGCCTATGGGTCAAAATGACCCTTTTTTTTTGCCAGTCGAGGGCGCCAAACACAACACAGACATACAATGTTCTGCGAAGGGATATACACACTACCACACATCAGAGACACAGACTTCAACAGAGGCTACATAACAGCTTTGGCTATACGGTTTCAATAACTGTTATAATAAAGCTTACTTGAACTTGAGAGACAGACAGAAATGTAGGAATGGTCACGACTCACAATTAAGAATTTTATATCTGACTATAAAAGTACCTGTGTGCATGCAGACAGAAGCACAGGCCCAACCCAAGGCCATCTAATAATCCAACTGAGTGAGCAACCAATACACGGTACAGTATATAAATTGATCCAGCAGAAATATATTGCAAATGCACGAACAGAACAGACCAGCACCACAAAGGCAGGAATCAGGGTAGTACAATAATACATGCTATATATTGTACTCACCTAAATTGATGGCTTGCCATATTCACTGAAGAAAAAGAATGGAAGCGCAAGTCTGTCCATCTGGGAAATCTTTTAGATGCTCCAGTGTATGGTAGTAGCCTACTGAAATAACAGAATTCTGTAGAATTTCCGTGGTTGCATTTGAAGTTGC
>JAODOY010046953.1:0-19270 GCA_025399855.1 Forbesichthys papilliferus | reverse complement strand
GGGGGTCGATTGAAGGGCACAGAGAGAGAGAGGGTGGGGCTGGTGGATGCTGGCATGGCACGCTGCAGTGGAATGACATGCGTGAGCTGCAAAACAAGCTGGGGAAGAGGCAGCTTTGCCATTCACTTTGAAGCCTGACCCACTTCTGTCTTACATAACCACAGAGCCAAGCAAAACAAGTGCCAGAAATCAAGACCCCCCCCCCCCCCCCCCCCCCCCCCCCCCACCCCCCCCCCCCCCCCCCCACCACCCCTCCAACACTGACGTAACTATTGGTCACGTTGGTGCCAATGGGAGGGGGCGGCTGAGATGAGAGGAGATGGCTCAGCAGTATGAGGAGGGAGGGACAGCAATGTAAGACGGAGGTGGGGAAGGTTCAGCATTCAGCACTGGTTACTATATCTCCCTCTCTCCCTCTCTCCCTCTCCCCCTCTCCTTCCCTCTCTCTCTCTATATGTCTCTCTCTCTATATATATATTTCTCTCTATCTATTTCTCTCTCTGTCTCTCATGCTTCATTCTTCATTCTGTCCCATATTTGCTGTTACATAACCTAATCTGTGGGTTTCTGTGGCTGTGGACTGGCTTTCGGAGGCCAGCTGGGGCAACAAAGCCATATTTTCACACGTTAGCTACACGAGACCCTTGTCAGCAAGTGGCTACAGTACCCACTAATTTGGCTGTTAGCTTTCGCTTAGCTCCAGGCTTAGCATTAGCTTAGCTTTAGCTTAGCGTTAGCATCTTGTGATGTGAAATATACATGTCATGTGACAGTCAATTCTTGTAATGTCACCGTCGCCCACAGCAGCTCATGTTGCTATGGAGATCAACACTTCTGCACTGGACTTCTGCCTTAGGGAAAGTCAACACTTGTGCGTGTTCGTTCGTGTGTGTGTGTGTATTCATCTCTATGCTTGTGCATGCTTGTGTGTATCTCCGGTGTGTGTGAGCAATGAGCATCCTCCCACGCAGCTGTATGCATGTGTGTGCGTGTGTGTGTGCGTGCGTGTGTGTGTGTGTACTCTGTACATCTCTAATTGCCATCTGCAATCTGCATGCTGAACACAGTGAGTAATTCAAGCAGCCCAGTATGAGGTAAATGACTGAGACTCATTTACATGTGTGTTAATGCGCTCTCTCTCTCTCTCTCTCTCTCTCTCTCTCTCTCTCTCTCTCTCTCTCTGCAGATAGTGGTCAAGCATTATAAAACTGAGTGACTTAATCAAAACACTTTAAGAGTACTATAAACACATAAGCAACACGCAATAATTGCTGCATCTTTGCATAATCTTCACGGTCTTGCTGCGTGTATTATATTTTCAGCCAGATGATTATTTGCAATTAGGACCTTAGTTTGCCAGATTGTGATTGGCCGGCGTTTACTGTATTCTGAAAGTGGACACGTTTTGCAGTAACACAATAAAGGCCACTTTGAATACAAGGTAATTTCTTGCAACGCAGAAAGCATAAATGGATGTATTTAAGTTAGTGTGCACCCTGTGCAAAGGGTCTATAATATATATATAGTCTCCTCTACCCTGTTCTTTCTTAACCGTTCTCTCCACCCTCTGCACTGTGTTATCAGTGTTAAACAAAGGAAGGAGTTTTTAACTACCAGCTTTACTTTTCTTAATAACCGCCTTCCGCAGGGATAATTACACGCTGGAAACAAAAAAAAAACACAAAAAAAAAAACCAACAACACTTTGTTACTAAGCAACCAGCATGCAGCTGGGGTTTGGTGTGTGTGTGAGCACAAGTGTGAGTCTGGGCTTGCTTCTGAGTGTGTGCGTGTGTGTGCATGTACCGTACCCGCTCATATCTTGTTACATTTTATTTTCCAATCAGTTCTGCTTAAAACAAATATGATTGACCATTCCTATGGCCTTTTTCCATTGCACGAGAAGGCTCGGCTCGGCACGGTCAAATGCGCCATTGGAAAAGCCCCACTGGTCCTTGGAATTATATTGTTTCTTTGGAATCTTTGGCCTGAACTTCTCTGCTTCGACATGGTCCATGTGTGTGCACGTGTGTGTCTTTGTGTGAGCATTAACTCGTGTGTGTGTGTGTGTGTGTGTGTGTGTGTGTTACAGCTTGTGTTTGGGAGAGAGAACCCCATACATTACTGTAGTCACTCAATCAGCCGTAAATAACAAGCTAGCAATTACTAATGTGAACCAGGCGTGGATAGAGGTGGCTTGTCTATGCAAGAACTCTATAACTGTAATGTTTGCTTGTGAGAAAGCCTAGCTAGCACTCCAACACCATCTTGTTTAGTCCTTGAACCTGAGCAGGTTCCCATTCAGGGTTTCAAAGCAAGAGATTAAGTCCATAGCGATGACAAGCTCAGGGTTCGTCGATGTCACCTCTCAACTAGATTAGCTAGTTCATTTGGTTCATTGAACCAAAGGACCCTTCCAGTCACAATATTACACTGACTTCACTCCAATTTTGCTGTCTTTATTTCCTTTTGTCTAATTAATCGTCGTGGCGATGAAGCAGGCCATTTGCTGTTAACGCTCACGCTCTCTCAGCCAGCGCTGAGAGTAGAATGTCACAATGATGGTGATTATGCAGCCTGACTCACATCACGACATAAAACGTGCTCCATTTAGCATCCAGGCCGGGCCTTTAACCCAGGGAGCCACGGTATAGCACTGAACATAGAGAGAGAGAGAGAGGTAGAGAGAGAGATAGGGGGGGGGGGGAGCACTGTCATGAAAGGAACATTTTATTTTTCTGCACTACATCCTCATGCGTACATTTGAATGCACTGCTGAGCTCTCAATTCCCGTGGCAGATTTGTGACATCCACCCAGTCTCACTGTAAATCCCCCCCCCCCCAACCCCACCCCCGCGGGGAGGATGTAGCCGAGGCCCCGCTCGCTTAACACCCACCTCCTCACTCTCTCCTCCCTCGTCACGTCTCACCGCCCTGACCTCCCGCGCTCATCACTTGTCTGCCTGCCGTCGCTGGAGGGGAGGCGACAGCATCCTGGCGCTTTATCCTCAGTTAAGGGGGGAAAGAGGCGGTCTCCTTGAGAAGTCTCACGGAGGCTGCTTGTTATAAGTTCCCCACACCTTCACCTCGAACTGCTGCCAGACTTACACCCCTGACCCTCAACCCCTCACACGCACGCACACGTGTTTCACCTGACAAACCCGTTCAGAGCAACTTTATTTATTATTGAGGTGTTGTGGGATTCCGTAGTACATTACATTTGTTTGCTTGGCTATTGATAGTATTGTGTAGTGTAATGTTATCATACTTTTATCAGCTGAGCTCACAAACTGTAGCTTGGTTCTACTGTGTGGCTACTACAGTACATCAAAGGCTAACAACACCGGGTCCTAACGTAATGTGACGCGAGCGAACGTCAGCCACAAAATCTGTTTGATTGCTCAACTTGAATTTCCTAACTGGACGGGAGCGACGCGATGCGGCGCGCCGATTTAAGCAAACTTTTGTGGGACGCCCTGTTCCTATTAGCTTCCTGTTGCTCACGTTGAAACCACAGAACTATGCTAATTATCGGTTGAAACGGACTAGAGACTGCTCATTCAGTTGTCTTAACAAGAAGTAAGAGGAAGATCGTTTTCTATCAGGATGCTCAGCAGAGCTTGCAAGCTAGTTAGTTTATTATACAAAGTGGAGTAGGTGGTTGTATGATACCTGTGCAGTAAGTAGCCTGTCTACAACAAGGACATACCCGCCCCGGCAATAGTAGGTTATTGTCGTGAATATGGAACCGTCATGATCCCTAGCAAGTGACAGATTATATATAGGATATGTGGTTTGTTTTCTTGCTGCAAAGGCTTCAGTGTGGACAGAGAGCGCCCGATGCAACGCAATAGTCTGGCGCTTACACTTAGGACACGTCGTCAGTCAACGATTGTAATCAAATACACTTTTTTTTAAAGATTCTGTGAATAGTTACTCATGTTTTTTGTGCGTGCTGAAAAAAGAATCCAGTGTTTCTTCTGTGCACTGCACTGGCCCTGTAAATGGAATCACACAACAAAGTGGTGCAGGCCGTACCACACAACACTATCCTGGCCTTTGCAATGCGTTTCCAATGTGTGGGGCGGAGCCTCTGAGGGAGAACAATATGGCATTGAGGGGAGAGGTGTTTTTAAGAAGTTCAAATATCAACAAGCTTTCTCCAGAATGAGAAAGAAAATACCTTTAATCTGTACATCTCTTATTTGTGCCTCTTTCCTAGCCACTTTAACGCTCCTGTTAGAGCCAACATGACCTTTTGTATGTAGGCAGTTGCCTGGATGACCTTTCGGAGCGAGGCAGGCTAAGAGCAGCTTGTAGACGAGGTGGAGAATAACGCATGACTAATGTAGATTCCATCACAGAGCTCGCACACAGAGGGCCAGTACGGCTTATTGTCCTCAACTGGAAAATTAGAAAATTAGTCACCTTTCCGTGCGTGTGCGCATTGCCAAGCTCACAAGAACGCCCGCGACCTCGTCTCCCGCGCCTCCCGGTCGAACGGGCCCTCCGCATCTCGTTGTGTTTCACAAGCGATCTGTCACTTTCGCTCCTGTGCGCATTTTCTCAGCATCAACCCTGCCTGCTGGCACACTCGCTTTGGACTCCTGTCTGTATCATCTCTCTCCAAACTCCACCGTGCGCCTTTCAATCTCTCTGATTTGTGATCCCTGTTCCCACAGTAAATATGAGAGGTTCCCCCCCCTAGACTCAAAGACTGACGTAGTGAACAAAAAGCCATTATCTGCAGTACCTATAGGGTTATTCAAACGCTACAGAATCTGTGCTGAATCTGTGCATTGGTGGGCATGTTACAGCTCTCAGCTTATTTGTAGCACATAAATGATTTCCTCTTAGTTACCACAGTTTCCTGTTTGTTTCTGTTTATCTCAGCATAACCATAGATGGGGTAATATCCCCGTTTTTATAGCACCACTAGTGAGTTCTAATTATATCAGTGATAACACTGCTGTTATTGCAGAGTACCACGTATCTCTTAATGCTTCAGCCATGGCTCTAGGCTTGTATTTAATGTTCACAGCCTGGCTACTGATAGTAAATGAAATCTGAAATTCCTTCAATTTTTTGTCTTGTTTTGCGTCTGGCTTCTTGAGTGAACACCTCACAGCCAAGAACTACTCCTCCCAAAAAAACACAGTGTGAGAAGAGTTGGTTGTATTTATGCATCTCTTTTTACCTGTTTGTCTGCTGTGTTGTGATTCATCTCTCTCTCTCTCTCTCTCTCTCTCTCTCTCTCTCTCTCTCTCTCTCTCTCTCTGTTGCTTTACACACACGTTTTCCCCTTTGTATCTAGCTCTATTTGTGAAACAAATAACTCTTCCGCGATCAAGATTCCTTGTGCTCTGCTGCCAACCTGGCTTTTGTTATGACCAATGTGAATTGACAGCACTGGGATGCACACGTGCACTGGTCCACGCTGGCTCTGGACGTGCACACAGACGCGCACATGTCTCATCACAATATCGTTGTGCTATTTATATGGATTCAGATGGGCCTGCTGTATGCAGCATACTGCTGTGCTATCACTTTTGAATGCAAACCTTTTCTCAGCCTTTCTTAATGGTCCTAACCATTCATCCGCTAAGCAGCCTGGGTCCCAATTTCCATGCCAGCCCACATTGGGAGATCTCTTGCCAGGTCTGCTGAGCTAGCGTTTCTGCCACTCGCACATCCAGAGGTGGAAAAAATCAGCTTCAGAAAGACAGAAGCAATGTAGCATTAAGGCAGGCTTCTCATTTATTCACACACACACACACACACTCGCGCGCACACACACACACACACACACACACACACAGCAAGGTAATAAATGCATGTAAACAGAATGTAAACTTTAGGTATTAACTAATAATTACATAGTCATACTAAACACAGTTTACATACTGTATATGAGTATGCTGTTTCCCTCTCCAAGACTTTTTCAGTGAGTTTAACACAAATACTCTCTAACGTCATCTGCTTCAACATGCACGCGCACACACACGCGCGTAGACACACACACAGGCACACACTTGTGGGCACACCATAACGTGTCATTTTCATGGAGGTTCTTGCGGCTTGCGTCTTTTGCTGGAAATGCGGTACAGCGCAGTGGAAAAGTACAGAATGGTTCTGATATCCTACACCAGAGGTTCCAGGCGTGCAGCGATAATCATTTCTACAGGATTAAGTCCTGACCCACATCAGCACGGCATATTAGTATTCTGAGAGAACGCTGCAGTGATTCCACAGCCTAAATACAGCCAGTTGTTAGGGAGGGGAAAAGGGAAGATGGTGAGAGAGAGAGAGAGAGAGAGAGAGAGAGAGAGAGAGAGAGAGAGAGAGAGAGAGATCAGAAAAAAATAATGGATAGCATTAGAAAGGAAGTGAGCTTTAGGCATGAGTCATGCAGTTTGTGTGTGCGTGCGTTTACGCACGTGTGCGTGCGCGTGTGAGTGTGTGTGTGTGTTTGGTGCATTTGAAGATAAATCTACTTGGCAACCTGTACTGAAGACTGTGTGCCCTGCATTCATTTGCATGCTAACTCTTAAATTGAAGCGGAGAGGCATCTGAGTTGCATTGCAGAGTTCCAACTCTATCGCTTGTTTGTTTTTTACTTAGAGCATTAGCACATTTGGGTATCACTTACAGCATGCTACTATATGTTGTGATATACGTAGGTGATAATCATCATTTGCAATTTTGAAAATAAGTGTTGAATTCTGTAAGCAATTATGTTAACATTGTCAGGAATGGAATTACTAGTACACATAAGATATACAGTATTTAAACATGTTTGACAGCTGAATACTAGTCCTTTGACTACCTGAACATGTGCACATTTGGTGTCAAATATCGATATATCATTTTCGGTAAAATCCTTCTAAATATTTTGTATTTACTGTATAATTCTCACATAATTACACTGCACATATTTGGGTTCAGATAAAGGCTTTATTTCCCCATGTGATATGCCGTTTACATGACATCTTTCAGTCACTGAGAATGTATGTTTCTCTCAATGTATAAGTTGTGACCTTTGATAACAGCTACACTATCATAGCAAGCTAATGTGAATGCGCGAACCGAGTCTGGAGTACAAAGTGGTCCCCTGTCTATAGTGTGATGTCTCTGGTGCTAAATGCTTCAGCAGCTATGAAACAACCCATCTTAAATCAAACCTCAAGAGATTGTAAGAGTGGATTTATGGGGACTGTAGTATACAGATGGTCTGTTTATATACTGTTTAAAGGAAATGGGACAACAGATCAGTATAGACAGATTGCTTTTGCAGGGACTCAGTCAATCCTTATAAGATAGAGCTGATAGAATTACAGAAACAGCTTTGACTCAAGTGTGATTGTAAATATTGTCTGATTAGATCGTTATAGATAGTTATTGTGTTTTCCTGTTGCTTATGAATAGTGGCATTTGAGATAGCGTCTTTGCTTTCTTGCAAAAATAATCTGTCTAAATAGAATTATAGCGCAATGTATTCCATGCACACATAGATCCATGCCATTTACAAAACGTGACAGAACGCAGAAGTATGTATGTGTGTGATAGAGAGCGTTATCGCACATATTCCATCACATCTATTTTTTAATTTTAACTGTTGGGCTAGCCTGAAGGTCATGTGGATGTGTGTGTGTGTGCATGTGGGTTCGTGCATGGATGTGTGTGTATGTGTACATACTGCGTACAGTTGGGGTGTTAACAAAGACTTTTTATTGAGAGCAAAGATCCTCTTCTGAACCTGCCTTATAAGAAGATGCAACACATTATAAGCGGATGACACACATACACACGCACACATACACACGCACACACACATGAGCACACACACATGAGCACACACACATGAGCACACACACATCAGTTGATTGTTGGTTTGTGTCTGAGTGTATCTCAGGGCTACATGTCTGTAATGAAGCGCTTTACTGTCGTACCAGTAATACCTGTCTTTGTAGATTACATTTTAGTCAGCCATAAGGCACAGTCCCCTGTTGTCATGCAAAGATTATCTCACTCTCTCTGAGCTCAACAGACTAACAGATATATCTAAATTCTTCTTTATGCAACAATGGGATTCATTTTATATAATGTAGTGTGTGAGTTCAGCATTGTGTGCTTAAGAGTGTATCTTTGAAGTTTGACAGATTTGGTAATCTGTTGAATAGAAGACTAGTTGAGTTTGGTCTGGATGTGGTTTGCTGAAATATTCATTTGTGTTCATTCTTGTTTGAGTAAAGCAGAATTATCTGCACGTACAACTGCTAAGTATTTAAATCACGCTGTGCATGAAAGGTTTAAGGATAGTTATGAGCATGAATACATACAGTATTTGTTACATGTAATATTTAGGGCAATGCAGAACCATGCTCAATATGTCTGTCTTTATGAACATCTGCGTACAAACACACACACACAAACACACACACACACACACACTCACACACACGCAAACTATGCTGTTTGTGGGGAAAATATGGATGTTCCCTGGTGATAATTAAAAGCCAATTCCTCTCTGTTCGAAGGATAAGCTCGCTAGGCAAAGTTAACTTTTCTGTTACCATAGAAACCAGATCCCCGGCTTATTCTTTTAAAGTAACGACCCACAGAAGCCAAGAGGGAAAAAACAATATGAACATAGTAAACTGTTCGATGTGATGTTATTTGATGTCCATAAAATGTCACGGCTGATACAATGGCTCCACCTGAGATGCCTCCGGTCGCAGAACGGAGACAGAGTGTGCGTCACATCGCTACGGTAACGGGGTATTAGGCCCACGGTTATGGATATCTCAGCTTTATGCATAGGAGATGTGAGCCCATGAGAGTGGAGCACATTCTTCCGCTCAAGAAGTGGCGGGGATGCTGATTGTTGCTGCGCCCCTGTTCCTGGTGCAAGGTGGCGTGCACACCAACCAAAACCGCCTGTTCCTCACAGGAAATCATTGCCGTAATTAACATCCTATTGTGCTCCAGACTGCTCCCGGGCGGCTGTTTTGATTGACCGTGGTGCGTTTCCTACAGCACGGCGCACCACTGTGGAGCTCCCGCAGGTATTTCTGCGCCGCAGCACAATTCTTTTTTTTCCCGGAGAATCGTTTATTCCTCGGGACGTCATCGGGGCCGCATCAGTGTAAACACTAGTCTCAATCCCCAGCCCCAGCGCTACACAAGCCCAGCCATTTGTCAGCCTGTATTCAGCCTTAAGTCTGCGCTCTCCGCTAAACGGCCTAAAATTACACCAGTCCATCGGGTCTGAAGCCCCCTGAGAAACAGGTTTATAATTATATATAGTCGAGTTTAATAAAAACACGCATACTTTTTCACTTTGTTATGGCTGCATACATATTTTTTTTACACTATGATGTTATTAACCATTTTGAATATCACTGATTGGACTGAAACTGATGGAGCTTTTGGGGGGGAGGAAGGGTTTGCAGTGGAGGTCCATCTGGGGAGCCGTCCATCGAAACAGTTTGAACTTTGAGAAAAAATACTTGGCAGTTGATTGGATGAACCATCTGTCTGTCATTGTTGTTTTCAAATGATCTTCAAGACTTTCGCTGTCGTCATGCCTAAACCACGTCCGTACTGTAGCCATCACGCTGATTAGCAAGTTCAGCTGTTACTCGGCCTCAGGCCCCATGATTTCAAGCCTCTCCAGACTGATTATCACAGCAAAGTCAAACTGAAGGATAGGCATGACCACCCGTACATCTGACTAGGTCCTTTGTTGGAATGGGGCAGGGGGAGGGGGGCAGATCCAGGAGGAGATGGTGGGGGTCGGTGAGCAGGGTATTGTGTGATTTATACAGTGAACAGTGAATATCAGGTGTGTGTCTGTGTGTGTGTGTGAGAAGGGTGTGGTTGTGGGGGGGGTTGGAAGCAGGGGTAGGCTACACATGTAAACACATGGGGGAAGTGGAAATAGCACCCCAGGGTGCATAAAAAGCTTGTAATTTATGCCTGAAATGATATATCAGCAGGTTAGCACACCTCATATACAATATGTTTAATATAATAATTATACATTTTATTTAGGATGCCTTTCTAAACACTCAAGGACATCTTACATTTCAAATTGTTGAGGGCCTTGTATGTGAGGAGAAGTATATGGTCCATTTAGTCCACACAAATTCACAGACTTGCCCCTTATATTACCATTTGGCCAAAGAACTAACATTAGACGGCTTACTGAAGATTATTTTATTACGTTTAAAGCCTGTATGTACAGTATTTTCTGTGGCCTATTTTGTTACTTTCATCTGAACTAAGACGGTCGACTGAGTAGTATATCCAGGTTGGTGGTAGTCTGAGGCTAATGAGCCAGTACTACACAGTTGGTTTCCCTTGCCTCACCATTTTAACATCCACACCGCATTTATTTTATTACCACACATCACAGATTCACACCTGTGTTCTGCTCCTCTGCTGAAGACATTGGGGGGGGCCGGAATGATAGTCCAGTTCCTATCCCCCCAATCGTGCCATAAAACGTTCTGCTATTCGTCCCAACCTTTGTCAATTACAAATATGCACCAAAGCCTTAGTGCTTCAAAATTATACAGCGACTGTACCGTACAGTTTATTATACATTCTCACATTGATTTGGTTAATGCAGCACCTTTCGGTAATGTTTTTGTGACATAGGTTTAGTGATGACATTTAGGCCTAGCATTCATTTTTACAAATTGAATGATTACTGTAGTAAATTGTGGGTGTTATTTAGGGTAATTCATTTTTTATGACCCAATCACAGTCTGATAGGTCTACAGTAGATGTTGTAGGACAAGAGGCACAACCATAATCTTTGCCAGGGCATTTTAGAGGTACCCTATACAATATTTTCAACATTAATATAGCCGCAAACAAGTATTTTCACTGTAAAGATATAGTGGAGTATATTGAGTGTATTGCCTCTTTTCCACCGGGCGCTGAGTTTCCATAGCAACAAACCAAACCGTAATCATGAGTTCTGTCTGATTGGCAGTTGGTCGCTTTCAGAAGCGTCCCAGAAGCTTCTCCATCAAAAAATAGAACTGTCGCCTATTTTTATCGAAGCCGAGCAGAGAGCAGTTTCTGGGACGTTTCTGGGATGCTCCTGAGACGCTTCTGGGACGCTTTGGTGGATCACCTGCATTGAACGTCATCCCTCAAGGAGCCTGAACGCGACAGAGACGTGCCGGTTGAAATTGGGGGTAACAGTAGGTCTGGAAGGCTACGAAAGTCTGCGTCAGTCAGCTCACTCAGCCGATCCACAAAGCCCAGCAAATTAATTTGCACTCAGACGGAAGGAGATTCCTTTTAAATAGTCCCCTGCCATTTTGTCTCTCTTGCTGAGATAATTGTAGAACATCCATCACCACCCCTGCTCCACCTTGGTCATTGTGCTTGTCTTTGATTACGCTTTCGCGTATTTAAATTGTGTTAGTTGCTTTCTAATACATGTTATTGCAGTATGATCCTGTTGCTGCAGGCCTGTTTGGTTGGTGTGTGGGGGGGTCTAAGAATTGTTAGATACTCACATACTGTAGCCGTGTATGATGAGGAGCACCCCACCCCACCCCCAACCAACGGCACTCCGCCAAAGATAACTGTTAATAGCATTCTGCTAATGTCCTTATAATTGCTATACCAGACGAGAGTGGCTTGACAGGATTGCATCTCGAGCAGAGAATGAAATCACACTCTGTGTGTTGTAATCTGAGTTCCTCGGTTCTTTTTTATACAGTAAATATACCATAGCTGTCAACCCTCAAGTTTTTCCCGGGATTCTCCTGTATTTTACCCCACCTTCTCGCTGTCCTCCCGTTTACATTTTTTCCTGTGAATCTCACGTATTGTTTACCTTACTTGACTTCTTGTATAGCCTATATTTAAGTCTGGCGACTGTCAATGATTGTTGGCATAAACGCCGGGCCAGTGATGTGTTTTCTGCATTCGCTTTGGTAAAGCAGGCACCACCAGGGGTCAGTGTAGAACATCATCTGTAACACTAGTGACAGAAATCATGTAATTACTTGAAATCATAGGCTACACATAGCCTATACCGGAATATAACTGAAACTATTTAATTGTATATTTCATAATAAATTTCAACATGTCTCGATTGTATATTGATTATTTATTTACAACCGGAAGCTAATACTTGATCTGAGATTGCTTGCCCATATAGATAAAAATAAACCGGTGGTGGGAACTGCGTAGTCTTGCCGTAACAGTCAGTGACTGAAGTCTTCATCCTACGACGCCAAAGGCTTTCTAACGCTTCAAAAATTGACGAGAAAGGCTGTTGACCAAGCTGCAGTTTTTGACGAGTTGGGAATGAAAACGTGTTGGTAGTTTTGATTCATGTCTGTTGTCGTGGTTGACACAAATGGAAAAAAAATAGAATAAGCTGAGGATCTGGTTTCTATGGTAACAACAGCAGCGTTGCTCAATAGATGCTGTTCATTTATTGCTGTGCCTGGGATTGTGCCGAGATGGGTGTCCCGTGTCCAGATCCCGACAAATAGGCTAATCTGTAAAACAGGTGTCATCCTATCTACGATTGATTGAACAGGATTTGGTTTCATAAATGGAGAAAAACGACATTGGAAAATTATGTCGGTTAGATTTAGAATTTCGGTTTGGATTACTTTTCAGTTATTCGCCCAGCCCTAGTAAGAGAGTTACTGTGACATTAAAAACATTGATTAATTGCAAAATTAGTATAGAAAATGCATATACTGAAATGTAAAACAAAAGATGCACAAAACACAGTTTAAGTAGTGTAATTTACAGTATATTCTCCTTTGTTTTCTAAAGGTCAGTTACATGACCGCTGGCCATGGAGACATAATTGTACAGTATGTTTGCGACTGTTTGTTTATGTGTAACATGGTACGGACACAAATAGAGAAGCTGATGGGTTTGGCTATGGTCCTGGCTGACTCAGGCCTTGGTTGGTATTCTGGTTAGTGGGTCAATGCCTGAAGCCTGGCTTCTCTTGGGTCGTTAAAATGATGTTCCTCGTCAAGTGCTCAAATCACACCATTTAATTGGCCTCCAGCCCCCCTGGACATGAGCCAATTACATCTCTCTCTCTCTGTCTCTCTCTCTCTCTCTCTCTTTCTCTGTCTCTCTCTCTCTCTCTCTCTCTCTCTCGCTCTCTCTCTCTCTCTCTCTCTCTCTCTCTCTCTCTCTCTATCATTTCTCTCTGTTACACGCTGCATGGCTCTCTTTCACAGCGACAGTCTATTGCCCTCCTGCTCTCCAGCAAGTGCATTTTCTCCTCCTGCCTTTATCCGGCACATCCTTCCCACATCGCCTCTCCTCCGCCCACTCTGTCGCTTGTAGTTTGAATCTCTGGCCTTAGCAGCGATGCTTAGCTTTCACAACATTTGCTTGGTCAGAACCCTACAAATCCTTGTCAGAGGGCGTAAGGCCTTTCATTTCTTCAGGCCACTGACAGCACATTTAATGAGGATGAGAGATTCAGTGTTGTTCCGTTGGGTCTCAGCGCGACAATGAAAGGCATATTTCACAAGAATGCAGTGGCCTGACGGTCGTGGGTGGAGTGTAGTGGCCTTCAAACATTCTGGCCTGCACAAATATGAGTGCATTGTGGAGGGTAAAAAAGGGGAGGAGCTTGTGGAATCAGTTTTGAGCGTGGGGACAATGAAGTAAAAGAACATGAGTCAATTTAGTCTCTGATCTCCTGTACAGCGAGTCAGGGTTCCTTCAGGGATTGTGTATCCCCACGCCCATGGAGCCTGAAGAGCCTGAAGCAGTCTGTTGTCGCTGAAGAACTATAGCATGTATTCAGGTTATCATCACACAATCATCCAAACCCCCACAATACCTTTTTTATGCCATAATAGGCCTATTTCTATTTCCCCGCTCGCTCTCTCAGGCTCGGAGATAGCCCCTATTATGTCATTAGCAGGGGAATGTGAGATGAAAGCGGGGGCAACCAACTACCTGTTCACAAAAGCCGTAATTTTTACCTGTAATTAAAGGCTTGCGTTTTCCTGACGGATCGTCAAGGACCACGGAACAAATGGCAGGAAAGGAGCGTCAGAGAGGAAAAAGAGCACATTCTCCTCTGTTAAAATCTCTCAGGCTTATAATGGTAATTAAGGGCCGGTCTCGGGAGAGGGGACGTTAATAGATTGCGGGAGGGAGGGGGGGGCTTCATCGCTGTACCCACACCACCGCCAACTCACATCGACGCACGTTTCTCTGTAACACTAATCTGTGTGCTTAGTTCAGACACTTTTTTTTCTGTTACACGTGAACCATGAAACCACAATGCCACAACATGGCTTTAGTTTACGCAGTGTTTGTTTTATTTTCTCTCTCTCTCTCTACTCATTATTTCAGTTAAGTGTCCAAGTATAAATTCCCCCATGAATTCCTTCCTGCGTTCCATGACGTTTTCTCCGCCTCCTCCATTAATGTAGAGCTCATTTAAATTGCCCTACAATCGGGTCGAGCTGTGATTGACAGGTACGGACACGGCGGGCCTCAAACAGCACCTGCCCTCGTTGTGGCGTCAGCATAGCCTGCAGAACTGCTCCCAAAACCCCGGAGCAGTGGTGGTTGTCATGGTAACCCCTCGCAGGCTACAGTAAAAGGGACCGTCGGGTGTTTGACGCGCTCCCCCCGCGGTAAGAAGTCAGGCGGCCGATGAAGACAGAGAGAAGAACACCCAGGCAGATGAGGTGGTGTCAGATATTTTTATCCAGAGGTTGGGGAGGGGGGGGGAATCCGAAACACGCCCGATGAGCATGCTGTGGAAAGTGACAAGCTCGCCTCTTGCAACCCTTTTTTCAGTTCTCTTCTGCTCTTCATCATCATTTCTTATCTCCCTGTCTTCTCCGCAAGGAGTGTGTGTGTGCGTGCGCGTGTGCGTGCGTGTGTGTGTAGGGGGGAGGGGGACATATATTGTTATGTGCAACAGACAATCTTACCGTCACTATCTATTTTTTAAGCAGGTACACCGTCTCCAGCAGGCGCAAACACACACACACACGCACACAGACACAGTAATGCACACACGCACACACACACACACACACACACAGTCATGCACATCGTATTTATTGTCTGTTGCTATCTAGTCTCAAATTCGTTTTTGAGCAACCTTGAATCCGTATAAGCCATGGTGAGGAATGTACGAAATCTGTTTTTCATTTTGCTGTTAAATTGTGTGTTTGAATCTTTTTGTAGCCATCACAAGACATCCTTCCTCTCCCCATCTCCACTTCACCACGGCAACACGTGTCCTTTTTCATGTTTGGTTCACACGTCGTGCAGGAAGATTCGTGATTGACAGGGCTTGTAGCAGTCTCTCCTGCTGGGATCTCTACAGGACACCTTCGCACAGCTTGTTTTTACGATCTCCCTCTCCTCTTTCTCTTTCTCGTTCGCACATTAATTCCACGATATTTAAAAGATGCACTTATATTTAACTGAGCTAACAGAGAACGGTATGTGGAATATTCTGTGCTGAAATGGTGTGAGGGTTTTTTTTGGTCCCAGTTAGAAAGGACAGGGGATGTTTAGGCAGGTCACATGTCACGTTGCTGGGTCGTCCCTTGCTGCTCTCCCTGCCTGTGACTTTCCATGCACATACATGGAAAGCCCTTTACGTGTATGTGCATGAAAAGGGCTTTCCGTGTATGTGCATGGAAACTAAATTAATTAATTAATAATATCCTTTGACAAAGTAGTCCTGGCACATTTAAGGTACCGTTTACATTTGAAATTATATCTGTGCCAGGCCGATACCTCCAATTGGGTACCGGAACCTAACGGTGTCTTATAATCTGTATAATAATATGTCGCTCAGTACAGAGTTCGGTACCCAACGCTACTGGCACAAACATCAAGCGCATATCTACGACGACTCATTAAAAAATCCCCCTTTCCCCTCCTGTCGCCTACGAATGAATCTCGTCACTCGTGGCCGTCTCGCACACACAAATCCAATTCTGGAGTCTGGACGGGAGAGGTTGCTTTACAGGAAGACAGGCTGTTCGCGTGTCTGTTGGTTCAGCATCATGTCCGCCTGTTGGTTCACCATGCGGCCTTCTGTCTGCGTTACTGCGCGTCGGCCAGGGGCTGTGTGCGCGGTGTGCTGCATCTGTGTTGCGATCGCAGAGACCCCCCCCCCTCCCCCTTCCCCGCCTCCCCTCCAACTTGTTGGGAAGCGTTTGGTCCTCAGCTGAATGCCAACGCTGTGGAGCATAATTAGCTCTAACGCTGGGACTTGAGCTGGGACCCAAACATGCTCAAAGCACCGAGGTACACACTCTACTTCACAACACTGTCAAGCCCTCTCAGGCAGCAACTCAGGGCTCACTCACTCATCGGGGATCACAGATACTGAGGTGACAGGTATGCTTTACCACTGCACTTTACCCAAGAGCCCACTGGGGGTCTGTGTAGGCCCTATGCCGGAGGGGATGAATACCAGCTTTGTGTGCGTGTGCATGTGGGTGTGTGTGTGTGTGTATGTGTGTGTGTGGTCTGTGTGTGTGTGTGTGTGGTCTGTGTGCATGAGTCCAGATGCATGCGTATGTGTGTGTGTGTATGGGCGCTTGCATGCATTTGTGTGTGTTTGCTTGGATGCGTGTGCGTGTGTGTGTGTGTTTTTGTGTGTGGTCTGTGTGCATGATTCCAGATGCATGCGTATGTGTGTGTGCTTGCATGCGTGTGTGTGTGTATGCGTGTGTGTGTGTGTGTGTGTGTGTGTGTGTGTGTGTGTGTGTGTGTGCATGGAAAACTCTCAGAGGAGCAAGGCAGAATGAAAGCAGGGCTCCAACATTTTTCCTCCATCAAACACTGTGACCAGCTCTCAGCCGGTGGAGCGATGTCAATCATCCAGGACACACATGCATTTGTACACGTGCAAACATCACGCACATGTGCAATCACAAAGGTGGAGTCGGCTATTTTAGCTTGCAATATCGATGCTCTTTTCTCTGTGCCATTAAAAGTCAGTGTAAGTAAGAATGCTTTTTTTTGTTTTCCCCTATACTGCAAGTCCCACTAAAACAACACATTAATCTATTGTTCAGAGCAACAGCAAGTCCCAAAGCGTCACATACAAGACTGCAACCCATAATTGTCCTGCACAAGCCCTTCAGCTTTTGCCAGTTTCCTTTGGGTAAAAGGCACTGTAATGTTCAGGCATTTCATGTTACAGTAATATGTACAGAAAATGGCATATTATGGTGATCAGAGGCTCACAAAATAAATATGCGTCTGAGTCCGCCTGCTACTGTATGTTAAATGACGTTGCACACATGAAACACACACACACACACACAGATCTGGAGCCACTCAGAAAAAAGACAAAAGCAATCAAATACATGTTTGCAATGATGCCACACGACACTCTAAATGTGCTTACACTTGATAAGGGGCAAAAAAGATCAGCCCTAGCCGCGCCATTGTTTTCCTATGTGGAGATCGTTGACACCCAACTGTGCGGTACGTTAAAAGACTCTCTTCCATTAATAAGCTATTATTTTTAGATTGGCCTTGGCATTGCATTTGAACTTTAATAACATCTTAAAATGTATACATTTTACAATTAAATTATAGTCAAACAGTTTGACCTCAAAGCAAATTAGATCAAGCGCCCGTTCCCCCCTCCCTCTGAACTCTAGCGCCTCCCAGAGGGAGGGGGGGAACATCACTGAGCTAATCAGTATAAGTAGCCTAATAATAAGACGTATAAGATGTTAGTCTGCCCTTTACCACCTTCGTGTAATAGACCAAAGTCATCATTTTCTCCCCTACTTGTGATACTGTAGGTCTGGGGGTAATTTATTGTGTTGTTATAATGCAATGGACCTGTGGTCCTTCACGTGTCTAGGTTTTAAGACGTGCACGTATTTCTTCTGCTAAGAATCCCCAAGGTTATCAGCTTGCCACACACGCACACACGCACGCGCACGCGCACACACACACACACACAATTGTTTTTCTCGTCTCTCTGCCTCTCTCACAAACACACCCAAGCACAAATGCCAGTAACCTACTTGCCTCTGGAGAGACTGTCTCCGTAACTGAATGTGTGTGTGTGTGTGTGTGCGCGTGTGTGCGCGCGCATGTGTGTGTGTTCGCTGCCATATGCTCCCCTGCACCCATGCCTGTTTTATTATATTTGCACTCACAGAAAGTTAGTATCTTGGTTGCTTAAACACAATCAAACATAATTGATCTAGTATAATTGCCACTCAAGACTTTGCATCAAAACAAAGGCTATTCTTTACCATTGGTTACCCATGGTTACCAGCTGCTCTGAGAATACTCATGTTGCTATGCTATTTGGAAGCAGGAAAGAAGAGAAGTTTGAGAGCTGCTTCTTTTATAACTTCATGGCGTTAGCTACAGTGTTGTACTGTTAGCACACCTGTCTGGTAACCTTGTGTTTTTTACCCATCTGTTTCAATGCCATTCAACACGACGACATCCTAAACAATGATAGCGATACAACAGAAATTAGTTAGCCAAAGAGAAAGCAGAGCTTGCGTTCAGCGGATGTTAGCCGTTAGTTACCACCGTATCAGTTTAATAAAGCATTACAAGTCCTTAGTAACTTCCCATTGCAACACCTTTGGTTGTAATAAAACAAACATATTTTTACAAAATAAAAAAAACAACTAGTCCTTTTCAGATGAGCAATGTCTGCGGTAAGACATGACACTAATGTATAACTAATAAAAGTGTTGTATCTTTGTTAAAAATAATGAGGTGTTACTCAAATACGTTGTGCACCCATATAGCCTAGTTTATGAATATAATAGTCCAGTAGTAAGTCTCACATTGAATTTTACAAAGACATATGGGATAGTGGAACAGACTAGAAATGGGGCTAGGACATTTTCTCCCTATTACTATTTTACTCCCTGTTACCCCTATTACTTCAATCACTGATAGCGGCATGGCAGCAGAATGGATTTCTTCAAATCAATGTTTGCCCTCGCTCTAATATTCAGTGCAGAATCTTTTTTATCTCGTATCTGTGATGGGAAAGTGGTCGGTCGTGGTGGAGAGATATTGGTGACTGCATTGAATGAGGATGCTGCAGCCATACTACATACATGTATGTCTGCCTGTCTGTCTGCCTGTCTGTCTGCCTGCCTGCATGTCTGCCTGCCTGCCTGTCTGTCTGTCTGTCTGTCTGTCTGTCCAGGCAGGAGGATGCCAGAGTTTCTTGTAGCGCTGTCAGCAGTTGGATTAGAGAGAGACCGCGGGGGGGG
>JAODOY010046921.1:0-19273 GCA_025399855.1 Forbesichthys papilliferus | reverse complement strand
AGAGAGAGAGAGAGAGAGAGAGAGAGAGAGAGAGAGAGAGAGAGAGAGAGAGAGAGAGATGTTTTTCTTATACCAGAGTATGTCTATCTAAGTAAAATCTAAGTGCTCTCTTCATGGCCAAGTTTTGAATTATATTTTCCAAAGAATTTTTTTGGACCTCATTTCACTTTTTGAGTCAACAAGTAGACGTCTACATGACAGTTTGAGTTAGTTTTTAGTTTTTTTTTTGCCCTCTTTAAATAAAATGTCTACTGATAAAACAAAATATGGCAATAATGATTTAAAATGTATTGTCCTGCATTTCCACGAATAAAAAAAAAAAATGTACTCCTATAAATATATAACAAAAGGCAGTACAATTCTACTGGAACATCTGAGGTTAGCTCAGAATTGTGTTGGAATTCCTTTATATCATATCACTACAAGGTAAAAAGCTAATGGACTCTCTCTTGACTTATATTGTGTCTAGATGTGTTTACTTCCTGAATGTTTATAATCCTCATGTGATTTCAACAAGCAAGGCTCATTGACTGAGAATTCAAAGATGCATCTTCCATGAGCTATCAGGGTGCTTCAGTAATGGATTATGTTGAACATTATTTGAATACCCAGAAAGGGTACAAAAGTTCAACTCCACATATTTCTGTGATCTGGATATTTATACTGTGCTGTGGACAGACATGAGGATACCAAATGGAACAACGTATACCTAATATGTGGTAATGGTCCATATTCTACCATAAATCTTACTGTCAATATTACTTACATCATATAAACAGACACAGTGACTCATAACCACATAAAACACCAGCATTGCATTTAACAACAGTGAATAATCAATGTTCTCTGGCAAAATATGAATTATAAAACACTGCCTTTGAAATGCCTTCTTAAATCACACCTCGTGTTTTGACATTACTAATCAAATGTAATGTATTTACCATGTAATGGTAAATGGTGCATTCACAGAGCTTCACAGAGCTTCACACCTAGATTATTTACCTGCCTGTGGCCATTCATTCATATTCTTGGCTGGGACTAGTACCGGCCTTAAAGCTTTACCCTGTACACATGACTTGTCAAGAGTTCAACCATGTAAGTTAATTAAATGCCCCCATCCCCCAAATGTCATGAATAAAATGCGTATTTAAAATGCGTTATGTTTTCTTTGTATTTTGTGCGAATGAAAATTGTAATATTCACTTTTACTAAGTTCGGTGCAGAAAACATCAAGAAGAGAAAAAGCAATAGAAATAATAGCAAACAGAAAATATTGAATTACATTTTTTGATTTATTGAAATAACTACGTTCCAAATATAGTTGGTACTGCACACAGTGATATTAGAAATATAGATGGGCAGGCACGCTACAGCGGAACAGTCCGGCTGTGTCAGGCGTAGCACAATTTTTCTCATGAACCTTGACTCTTTCTGTGATTAGCGTGGAGGACTTGTGGCCTTGGGTTGATTCACAGTATCACAGTTAAGTCAAGCTTGCACTGCAAGAACGACATCAACAGGAAAAAGCATGTTGATAAATATGGTGGTGGGGGGGGTGATGAATCAATGTGGAAGAAGAGACTAATCTTCTGCCGTTTGCTAAGCTCCTTAGCCATTATGTGCTACGGAGCACATGTAGGGTAGATAGCTGCTTTTATTTAGGTAGGAATGGGGGTGGAGGGAATGTATATATTCAATGTGCTATTATTTTATAATAGTATCATTATATTATTAGCCAGGTTTTTATTTAATTGTTTTAATTACATAATTTGTGGTGTAATCATAAAAACAATTTAATTAGTTGTTGGTAATTAATGGTGTGTATGCTGTTGTGTCTTGAAAGAAAGTGGTGCATTGCTTGTCAGAGTCATTTTAAAACCATTGCCTCAGCCCATCAACTCCATTTAATCATGTGCAGACTCATAATCCTGGCTTTAGGCCATTTGGAATTGATTATACTTTGTGATGTAAAGCAGAGAACAGCGTTCCACACCTCCCTGCAGTTCATCCTATACCCTGACCACTTTAAATAGGAGCCTATAGGCTTAGCATCTTATATCCCAGGCCATCGGGGGAATGTCTGTATACTGTAGCGTGTTCCCATAATTGTCTCTCTACTACGGCTTTCTCAGCATCTCACTGTCCTGTGTTAGCAGCAGGGGTGGCCTGACCATGTGAGAAATGAAGAAAGAACTTTGTTTCCCAGTGGAGGACGAGACTTGGATGCTGATCAGGCGGTGGTCCACAGACTGTCTGTTCCTCTGTCCGTCCTCAATCATCTTTTGTTTATGAATGTTTACATTTGATCATTCCCCTTCCCACACACACACACACACACACACACACACACACACACACACATACTTCTCTGAGTACCAGTGGAGGCTGAACTCATGAGAACATTGACGGGTGATTCTCTTGCTCGTCCTGCAAATACTCCTAGCATCCTCTCGCATTTTTGTTGCCTCTGTCATATGCAGTGTTGGGCAGTACTGCAGTTTTATTACTTCTTTAGTAACTAGTAGTGTAACTAATTACTTTTTCATACTATTACTATTATTATTATTATTATTATTATTATTATTATTATTATTATTATTGTAATAATTATTAGTATTACAATTATTGTTCCAATAAAGAGGATTCAATTATAAAATGAACTGGCTACAGAGGTTGTCATTTTTCGGAAGGGACGAGGCAGGGTAGTGATTGTGAAAGTAATATAGTAATGTAACTAGTAATGTAACTAATAACTTTTAATACCCAGTATGACGTAAAGTAATATAACTTTTTGAAGGAGTAATAAGTCAACTGTAACATATTACTATTCTTGAGTAAATTGCCCAACACTTCATATAAATAAGTCTAATAGGAAATACTGATGGATGGTTCCCCCTTCTAAAGCGGTGGCTGTCCAGGTGTAAAGTAAGTAAAAAGCACTTTATTATATCAATGTACTGGATACATATTCCTCTGTGGTTGTAGTATAATGGCACAGAGGGCGACAGAGTCATGGAGGGAAAAGGGAAAGGAGTGGTCGGAGGCATTGTGGTGTAAATCAACGGCTATGAAAATGGATAGCCCTTGGACAATAATTGATTTTTGTGTTTGAAATCTGTATCGCATAAAGATTGTGGTTTTGGTGTGAAACTGGTGGCAGTTTCTGTTGTGCTCTGTTTTAAAGACTAAAACTCCCAGATTTATTCATTGTTTTATTGTCTTTCACGGAAATTATTTAGCCACTTTATTTAACTGACCTTGGTTCTTATAGGGGAAACTAGTTAGCTATTAAAATAATGCTCTGACTAGTTAATACACAGGCAGATTTCAAAGATAAGAATATATTCTTACATATATATACGTACACATACATATACCGTATCTACAGTATATATATACATTATACTGTATAAAGGTCGGTCTATTGTTTAATAAAGTGTATAATGCCTTACATCACATCTTTAACTCTTGTTTCTGCCATGAACACGCCTCTCATTGGTCTCTTATTTTTATTTTTTTGTATACTTACCCTGCGTTCAGGATGGTGTAATGCTTACTTTACATTAAATGAACGGCATTGGACTGAGTTGTGCTGTGGGTTGAATAAAACACATTCACGTGGTTAACAACAACAAAACACTCATTTGTGTTTTACTGCTGGAGATCGTTGTTTTTCTCTGTTGGTGCCTAGCGCACTCATCCTGTTCCAATTGAAGGACATGCCCCAAATGGTTGTGTTCCTATGATTATCCAAAATATTTCAAATGAAATCTGTGTGCATATGACGACATACACTTAGGATGAAATAGCACGGTAATGAAAGAGATATTTTTTACTGGCACTCAATTATAGAAAACACACTAAAAACAGGTTCCAAATATCCAAGTAATTTTGTCGTTCAGTAAAAAAACCTATATTGAATGTTCAGGACGTTCTGTCCACTGAACACACTGTTAGTTGATTGCCTCATCGGTTCCACCTGTTTATGTGTTGTCCTGTCCATGCCCACCTTATTCTGCCCCGAGTTTGTGTTTTCCCCTTTATTAAGTGTTAGTTTGCCATGTTTGTTTTGCTTGTTCATAAGATAAAATAAGATAATCCTTTAGTGTTATTGTACAGTACCATACAACGACATTGGCGGTTTTCCAACATACTGTAAGGGGCATTTACAAGGACATAAAAACAACAATAAATACATAAATACAGTTTAAGAATGTCTCCATCCATATTAATGGAGATGCATTACAATATTATGCATAGAACATTTTTTTATATATATATGTGGATGTTATTTTCATCCCGAGCCTGTCTGTCTATCTATCTATCTGCCTGCCTGTCTGTCTGTCTATCTATCTGTCTGCCTGCCTGTTTATCTATCTATCTGAGTTTTGCCTGTCCTTTATCCTGCCTGTCTGAGGTTTTTGGAGTTTGCTGCTTTCTTTTGGAATAACTGTATTTTATTATTTTATTATTTTACTTTTGTCAGTTTCTGTTGATTTCTCTTTAAATGCTTCATCACTCATAATGGTATTATTTTTGACCATTCAGGACTGCATAGTTTAACCAAAGTCTAGCTATGTAATAGAAAGTAGCATGTAATCCCTGTCCTGGAAGCCAGACACACACAGTGAGCTCTGACAGACATTGTGGGTATTCTGATGATGTTGTGATGTAGCTGAGCAGCGTACCAAAGCAACACTGCAAAACATGCCCTTTCAAATATAAGTGCAAATATATCACGGTAGTTATGAGCTTGATTATGCTTAAAACAATCAAATTTGGCTGCCAGTTCTGGAAGTGAAATTCACTTGAAAGGATTTCTTACATTAAGTGCACAACTGCTTAAATTAAGACATTTATATTCAAAACTAGTCCAACTAGATGATCTACTATGATCACACTAAGTTAGATCATAGTGTTTGCAGTGAATCACAGCAAAAACACAGGTTTGTTGCAGACTGCACCGGTGCTGTCAGAGGTCAGCCCCCAGACAGTTCCTTTATTTCTTGACATGGCAGTCCCACTTGCCATCCGCTCATTGACACCCATTCTGTCTTGTTATCCTCATATTCATGTTCTAGTCCCCTTTTCCCTGCTGCAGTGTTTCCTCTTCCACCCCAACCCCCCCCCCCCCCCTCTCTCCCCTTCCGCTCACTCCTGGTACCCCTCAGTCCCCCTTCCTCTGTCCATTTCTCACCCTTGTTCAGCTCGCTGTCTTTCCAGGAGCTCTCGGAGGCGTTTCCGCTCCCAAACTCCCCATGAGCCTCTGCTCTCTCCCAAGTGGGATATTAATAGGAGGCAGGGGGGCTTTGAGACTCACTCCCAGAAGGAATGACGGTGGGAAGTTATAGAGAGCAGAAGGAGAGGGGGAGAGAGGGGAGAAGGGGGGGGACATTATAACCACTTTAATATTGACCGTGCAAGTTCTGGGTACACACACACACACACACAAACACACATACACAACGTTTAACCAGACAACACAGAGTAAGGAGAAGAGAGTGACTTAATAGAAGAAAAAAGGTAAAACTCATGTGTTCTATGCGGACAGTCAAAGGTCATTCAGTTCCCCACACAAAGGGGCCATTACATCTTTTACTTTTACTAAATCTCTATCAGAGGAAACAACTGAACTAAGGGCGTGTAATCTCATGGCCCCCAAAAGGCCGCGAGAAAAGGGGCCACAAAAAATAGATGTTTTTGCTGCATGTTGGTAATGTAATAACCACATGAGCACCAGCCACGATAATAACACAAATGAAGAGTGCCAGCGTTAAATAAGCGGGTGCCCCTTTCGTTAAATGTCTAAAAATAATGCACACAAAAAAAACACTTGCTCCATCATAGGAATGAATTTAACTGAGGTACATTACATTTGATTTTTGACGGTTATTCTATAAGCGTACCGTGTATATGCACATTTAGTAGTATTGTCACGCTTTCTCTCTTTGATCAGAAGTGCTCAAACTGGCACAGTTAAACCTCGTGAACAAGTGGAATGCAAAGCATGCAGGTAAAATGGCATTTAGAGTAGAGGTCACATCGCACACACACAAGTGCAACAACCCCTGCATTTGTCTGTACCAACTTCCCTGTTAGTGTCCACAAATGTCCGTCTGACCCCCCCACAATGGCACTTCTCCTTTTTGGTTTGTGCTCCGTTTTTTTCCCAGACATCAGCGAAACCCACTCCAGTCACACATTAGTCACGGCTGGCACCTTTGGCTTTAGAACTAAGTTCCCCTTGTCTAAATAAATATCATTTTTAAACTATTATCTGGACAGAGGATTGACAGAGGCTCCAAGCTGAACCAAGCAGAAAGTCAAGTAAACAACGCCTTTGTTTCTTCTGCTAGAGCAGGGATTGTGCAAACATCTGGAGAAGATTTTATGGCTCTCTAAAGACTTATGCTGCTGCCTTCTAAGTGGCGGTCCTGCACAACCACTTTTACATGTCATTGTCTTATCACCTAAAAGGGGAATTGCACAAGATGGCACTTTGCGAATGGGTGCATCATTTTGGCATTTTGCTGTCTAGTACAATATTACCTACGAAAATTTAAGAGAAGAGCCCCAGTATTTCCAACCTATTCTTTCTCTGAATTTGTCGGAAATTCCACCCATACTATTCATTATTTACTACATTGTTTTCATGAATTTGTGGGTTTCTGAGAATTTGGTTTGCATTTAGACAGTACCTATTAAAAAAAAATCTATATTTGTTTTGTTAATCACTATTTTTATGAATACATTGTAAATACAATAAATACACGTTCGTACATCTTGATGATGCCGTAACTGTATATTAATGCTGGCCTACAACATACGTTATTACACTACGGGCTACACTATACACTTTGCACTTATTAGGCCTAGTCCTAGGATAGGTACAAAATAAATATTCAGTGACGATCTCCATTGGAAAAACATTGTTAGTCTAGGACTAGGCTTAGCCATGTGTGGGAAACTGAGCCCACTGTAAGAAACCTGGCAAAAGTATAAGAACAAAGGAGTTAGTAGGTGTTTCTAAGTATAGGAAGAAATTGTTCCACTCCCTGAACTTTTAGTCAGCATCACAGAAGAAATTTCTGAGAAGTCAAATATATAATTTCAGACAGAACTAACTTAAACAGCCATCGTTTAAGAAAATGTAAATGCCTGCATGATAGGCATACAGATAAGGAGAGTACAAATGTCTTTAAAAGAGGCCAAAAAGGTGACTCCATGCATGCTTGTGTAGACCGTCACTGTTCATCTACCCGGCAGTTCTGGATGGAAAACCCAGAACTCTGCTTATTGGAAAGGTTAATAAGATGTGAGATTCTATAGGTAAAATATATGTACAGTATCATGTAGGTTGTTCTAAATAATTGATCCAAGAATATAAGGTTAATAAGATGTGAGATTCTATAGGTAAAATATATGTACAGTATCATGTAGGTTGTTCTAAATAATTGATCCAAGAATATAAGGTTAATAAGATGTGAGATTATATAGGTAAAATATATGTACAGTATCATGAAGGTTGTTCTAAATTATTGATCATAACAAATTGATATCAACTTATTAACACCCTTCCATGTCTCTTCCAAAATAATAAAAGATAAAATGTGAACAATAAAGAAGGAATTCATATTCATGTTTGTTGGGAGTATGAAACAACACGTTTATTATTAAACACACTTCATTCAGACATATAAACCATTTTCTAAATTCACATGCAGGCATGATGAGACAGCATGATGAGATTTTAGGATTGTCTATTCTGAAGGAGCAGTAACTTCAATATCTCCTGTTATACTTTTTTGTTTCCTTTGATTCGTTTGGTATAGTAGGTCTGCTGTAGTTATTCTATTACACAGGGTAAAGTCTTATCGTTACATCATTTATGTGGGTTCACGTTTATGGCCTACCTTTAAATTTGAATACAAATGTATTACAGCAACGAAAAACAATATATGTAAATATAGTATTAATGTTTTTTAATCAATGCAACATATCCAATATAATTATATAGCATTATATTAATAACAATACTAATAATTTGTTCATGCTATTGAACAAATGTGCTACTTTAATAAAACTAGCAAATCACATTCAACTAATCAAAACATCAAACATCAAACATCAAATCAGGTTTGACAGAGCCATTTAATAAATACATTTCACTACAGACATGGCCTAATTTTGTTTCCTTTATGACTTACGAAAGAGGATGTAATTATTTCATAGCACGATAACCATCAGTACCATCTACAATAGGTTACCACCTCCTTGCTCTGTTCGGTCCTGTACTCGGTAGTTTAGAGATGGGCCCTCTAAGTTATATTCTCTTCCCTGTTCTCATCAAAGGTGAGTCAATATTCTTTTTTTGTTTCCCCGTGAACACCGTGTTGGTGGCGTGGGTGGTGTTTCGGGGAGTGTGTTTTGGGCATCATTTCATCGTCTGGATCTAAGTGTTGTTTGATTTGTCCTCTGCTAGTGTGCAAGGCCACCACCATGGTGTTGGGAATGAGTGGACACAATGTCACTTTGCCCTGCAGTTACAACACTCACACCCACGGCTTGTTGAACACTTGCTGGGAAAAACATCCTACCAACGCCACCTGGCTAGGTTGCCTCCACTCCCCCAGGTACCAGCATTCAGACAAGTGGCGAGAAGGGGACGTGTCCCTTACTGTCCTCCATATTCATGAGAGTGACGCTGGGAAGTACATCTGTCGCATCGAGGTCCCAGGATCCAGTGACGTTTCCATTATCACTTATCTGCAAATATTGTATGGTACGTATGTGATCATTAATGGTGCGTATAGGCAGAGAAAAATCCTCCATAAGTTGTATTAATTAATTCAGCACTTTTTATTTATTATTGCATTCTGCAATAATAAATCAATAAAATAATAATTATAATAATTATAATATATATGCATTTAATATACATTATATACTGTACTATAAAACCAGATACTGTATTTAAATTATAAAAAATATATTAGAAATTGTTTGTATTGATATTGTGTTTTATATATTGTATAGTTCATATTTTGCTATCTGCAATTGCAGTAACCTTCACCAAGTTAGCCCCATCTATGTGCATATACTTGCAAAATACAATAAATGTGATTCTGCTGCTTCTTGACAACACTGTTTTGTTCAATAGATCGAAGGGAACAAATGGACAAACAGTCCGTTCGTGTTGATGAAACAAGACACGGTTAGACCATTACCGTCCAAATAAACACCAATCAACTGCCAAATGTTAGCGTATAAACCCTGTATCTTCCCCTTCAACAGAAATATTGACAACAGCAGCATTTGAAACACAATCCACGCCGCAAGTGGTGGAATTTATTACAACAACGGAGGAGGTAATGGACTTAAAAGAGCGGGGGGGAGGTGCAGAGAAGGTATTGGTTGATTTCCTGTGAAAAATGTGTGTGTGTGTGTGTGTGTGTGTGTGTGCGTGTGTGTGTGCGTGTGTGTGCGTGTGCGTGTGTTTTTATATGTTGGCCTCCGCGTGTGCGCAAGCACTTCCTCTGGAGCGTGTGGGTGAGGAGACAGAGATAAAAACAAAGAAATCACTCCTTCATCAATATTTTCTAATAACAATCGTTAACGTAATTTGCAATTCACAATTGACCATTTATTTTCATTTAAGAGAAAACCCAATCCCGTGCTGAAGATGTTGAATATTGGCAAAATGACAGCAATTGCTTTCTACACCATAATCATACTCCTCGTTTTCGTTTTCAGTAAGTGGTGAATGGATTATATTTATGACTCATATGCCATTAAAATTAATTAACTTTGGAAATGGGCTCGATACTGTATTGTAGGACACTGAACAGCGGACAGCAGTGTGCGAGCCTGTTTGCTTTCTTCAACAGACCACACTGTGACATTGGTTGTTTGTGTTTCTACCCAGGAAGACGCGTTCATGTAGGAGAGACACCTGCATACACAGAAAACATTTAAATGCCTGCACTATTGAGCATGATGGCTAGGAGAGTAAGGAATGGAGGTTCATATGTGACCGCATGTTTTCTGTAGACCTTTCCATTTCATATATGTATGGAAAACTCTATCTGAATGTTTAGCATTTTAAAGGGAAAATAACAGGCAAAATACTGACTGAATTCAAACAGACCTGTATGAATGTGTGTCTCCTGTGCAAACAGGATACAATACTTTGCTTTTGTTTGTTAGATGTTATATGGCAATGTGGCTGGAGAATTAAATAACATAAGGTAAATATGTATTCTGTTAACTAACTGTATTATAAAGGAGGATGGATAGCTATGTAACACTGCCATCTAGTGGACTAAATAAAAAGTATACCAAGCAATTGACAGCAAGGTAGGAAAATCAAAGTGCATTATATATTCTATTTAAACTGTCATTTTAAACAGATATAAAGACGCATGTTTGAGTGCTTTGTAAGATATCTATGTGCCTATTTGTGTACAATACTTGCAATGGTTTCAAGCTGTGATGAGAAAAGGTTCAAAAGTCAGCTACACAATAAGTGAGTAAAATTACAATTAAAAACTGCAATGTGTAGTATCATCCATCATTTGTATTCCAGTCGAATGTTGCAGCACCATGTTTGTTAACACAATTAAGCTTTGTGTACGTGCAAATGTTGATTTTTGTAAAGATTAGTATGCCTATCAAGCACATGCCTGGCTTGTGTAATCAAGGAGGAAGCTCCATGCAGTATTGCTGAACATCAGGTCAGCAGACTGAATCGAGGTTATATAGGTTTATATGTTTAAGAGACATGGTAAATGGACTGCATTTATATACTGTGGTGCTTTTTTCTAGTCAACATGCCACTCGACATTCTTTACAATACTGCTTCACATTCTGAATTCACATGGTGTGTACAAGTCCGAAAGATTTGTTATATAGAAAGGTGAATTTTGTAAACATTAAATGTTAACCACAACAACCAGATAATTAAACATAATACTGGAAGAACGATACTTTTAATTCATAATTGTAAAATGTTTTCTTATTGCGTTTCAAACAGACATTACTTTTGAGTGAATTATTGTGAAAATACTAAATTAAAATAAATTAAAATACTAAATTAAAATAAATATACAGCTAGGTCCAATAATGTTTGTTTCATTATTCATCAGAAATTGAAACAAACTCTGTGGTGATATAGCATCTGAACATAAGTAATTTTTTTAGGATTTTGTTTGGTCAAGGAAGTCCTAAACCAACATACTGCACATTCAACAGTACTATTACTTTTACTTTACATTTAACAACAGTAGCCTACTCTGCATTTGACACTATACTGTTGGAACATGGATATTACACAGACGTGATCTTCCAGCTAAAGGGTTCTATGCTCCTCATTAACACTTACACTGCTGCTTTTGAGATTTGGATTTGGATATAACTCTGTTATTGTTCGAATTTAAATTAATATTGATGAATGAAAGGACATTATGTGCAAACAATATATTTAAATATGTGTTTTTCTGTTGTTTGTGAAATATATAAACATACACTACTTGGGACTCAAACTTCTGGAAGTCAAAATCAAAATAAAGAGATTGTAACATGCTGTGGATCCAAATGCGGTTGTTGTCATATCAACAAGCATTTTACTTTAGACTCTCTGGTGGACAGACCAGAGTACACATTTACAGTAACAGGATATTTTCCCTTTAAATAATTTAGTTAATGAATGCAAACATTTCATTTCACACTGTTGATTACAGTTGTTTCTTGCATTCTGAACACCAAATCAACACAATGTTCGTAAGCTACAGCCTGTTTCAGTAGAAGGAACCAAAACCACATAAAAGGAAACAGTGTTGTTCCACACTCTTCCTCAGACTACAAAATGTGATGGTGTGTGCAAATTGCAAGCAGTGGCATGTGATTTGGAAAGCTTTCAAAGCTGAGACCGCAGTGTAATTTGCAGGTGACCTAAGCCTTGGAGACCGTATCTAACGGTGTTAGACTGGTCAGAAAATGATTGTTTCAGACAGCAGGCAGCTCACCTCCTGTTGCAAACTGGTGATTTCTGTGCTTCTAGGTAAGACTTCAGTGATGATGAGGATGGAGGTAGGTTATATTTGTCAAATACACAGATACAACAGAAGCAATGAAAGGTAATGACATATAAACATGTATTTAATAATTTGTGTAAAATACCATTTGGCCTAATACTATTAATCATAGGCCTAGAATCTTTATAATAACCATATTTCTCTGGTTATGATAAAGATTACTTTTTGTTTCTCAGAATGAATAACATGTACTTATATTCTACTTTATTAAGTAGAAATATCTTTCTCAACAAGAATATGTGAGAAACAAAAAAAAAGTGATTATTAACAATTAATTGTGATTTGAATAATTGAACACCACTTATTAATGTTTTAATTATACATTTGATATACCATTTTTTCTAATTCCAAATGGGTATTTTTTCCATTAGTTGCTGTGACAGACGAAAGCCTTACCACAGTGGGGTCTGACGTTACTCTGATATGTAACTACGACGCCAAGTACTACGGCCAGTTGCCTGTGTGCTGGGGCCGAGGGCCTATCCCCAACAGCGGCTGTGCCGATGAAGTCATCCGTTCCGACGGCACTTCGGTAGTCAGCAGGCTTTCAGAGCGCTACCTGCTTATGGGAGAGCTCAGGGAAGGAAACGTCTCCCTGACGATTAGACAGCTTGAGGAGGCTGACTCTGGGATTTATGGCTGTCGTGTGGACATACCGGGCTGGTTCAATGATCACAAACATGAGGTGACGCTGAGTGTAGTACCAGGTGAGAGACTGAAGCTAATTTCACATACTGTAGCCTATGTAGCGCTACATAAACATTATTGGAAACACACTGACACAAGTGCTAATATGTGTGTGTGTGTGTGTGTCCAGCAGTGTTGGGCAGGTTTTTCAGGAACTGTAATAAGATACTAGTTAAATTACTCCTTCAAAAAGTAACAATATTACTTTACTTATTACTGGGCATTAACAGTCATTTTAGTATTGATTCCTCTTTATTGGAATAATTGAACATAAGAGTCAACAATCAGCCTCTGAAACCAGATGATTGCACAGGTTGGTTCAATTAGCCTACCGTAAGTTTGATAGGACCAGAAATCTCATTCTTGTTACGCAGTAACTATTAGTTACTTGGATTAGAAATTGTAATATAATTAGTTACATTACTAGTTACTGAATAAAGTAATTATATTACAGTAACCAGATCCTAGGAACAAGTGACTGCCCAATCCTGGTATTAAAAATGAAAGCATCAAATGTATTTTGTCCCCTGTTGCTTTATTGGTTCGTTAACTTCCCTAATTGACATTGCTTTTAGTACCTCCTCAGCCCTTGACGCTAGACGTCATGGAGGTGAGGGAACGCACCATCACTGTTTTTTGGACTCCTGGGTGGGATGGTGGCAGACCCATCACATCTTACAAGATTGATTATAAGAACAAAACGGGTAGGCAAACCGCAAGCACTGTATTTACATTTACATTTACGGCATTTGGCATACGCTTGTATCCAAAGCGACATTTGTCAATAGCTGGAGAGGCCATACACCGGCAATCATAAGCAAACAATATTATATTAGAATAGTTATAGAATGCAACTATTGCTACACATAACTGTATATTGGACGTACAATAAATACTTAGGCTTACATTTCATTAGAGCAGAAAGCATGTTGTATTGCACAGTATTGCATTGGGGTGACAATATCCCTGCTTTCTTGTTGAGCAGCATCCTGGGATACATCTGTCACAAGTGAGATACCAAACCTTTCCCTGACCCAGGTCACTTTGATTGACATGCGTCCGGCTAAAGCGTACAACATTCGGATGTTTGCCATCAATAGTGTTGGCGTCAGCGAGGCCAGCAATGTCCTTACCCTCACCACACAAGAAGCAGGTACAGTAAAACTCATAGTGCTGTTGTAACAATGTCCAGCGGGTAGCTGTGCGGTAAAGGTAATCCTCACTCTCCGACACCTCATAGCAACGCAGGCTAGCGCCCATGGGTTTTATCCTGCCTTGTAGAGCGGCCGCTCTCTGCATGGGAGATGAGGGCTCGAGGAGGACAGACGATCTCCGACACGCTGCCTCTGTCCAATACCTTGACACGCTCACGAGCGCTTGCTTATATAACTTCAAGCTCAAATCAAAACAATATCCCTCAGCAGTGCCGCCTCACACATTGAAACGCATAGTGAAGTAAAGCATAGTAGCCTACTCTGATAGTAGACTATGATTTTGTTGCCGTGTTAATTGTGTTCCTATTTACGGAGTCAGGGCTGTGTAGAGAATGCTAAAATAGCCAAATGTAAGGTTGAATTTTTACAAAAAGTATAGGTTATTATCTTACAATTAGCTTGCGATAGCTGACTATTCCTTTAATATAGTGTAAAGGAGCCTTTCAGCATGTGGTTTGATTATATGAGGGGAACTAAAACTTGTTTTCTCCCACCAGCGCCTGAGGGTCCTCCATTGGACGGGCATCTCCAGGCTCTCTCTTCTCGTAGCATTAAGGTCACCTGGAAGGTATAGGCTGCCAATCACTCTTGGCAAAGTGTTTTCCTAGGTTCCTATGGTAACCCGAATACTCCATACAGTATATGTGTACACCAACCATGCTAATGTATTAATAAGCACCAACCAGGTTATGTTTCATGTATAGTATGTATTACGGCACTTATTGGGCTAATTTATAATAACTTTTTTATTATAAGTAAAAGCCGTTATGAATTATGCTCAAAGTACCCGTTGCAAATGTCTGTTCCTCGTGTCCGTACAGAATTGGGTAAAACATATTTGAAGTTTGCTGCCCCCACCACTTGGAATGTTTTTCAAACCTCTTTTGAAATCGATTTTAAGGCTATTTTTTATCAGTTTATATGTTACTTCTTGGACAGATCTCTCCTGAAAAGTATATTTATAATCTCAGCAACATCGCCTGGTTAAATAAAGGTTAAATAAAGGTTAAATAAATTAAAAACCAAGTTTTATGTACATGTGCTGTATGTATGTATATAGTATATAACCATGAAAGAAATCTCAACCTGTACCTTTGTCTCTAGCCACCTGCGCTCTTGCTCCGCAACGGGGTTCTGCAGAGCTACAGCATTAACTACCGCGAGTTTGACCGGCAGCTCAAGAGATGGCACCACCAAAGTGTGTTGGCCACAGCAGAAGAAGAGAGCTTTGTCTTGAACAACCTGAGGCCGTCTACCCTGTACGGTGTGCTCATTCAGGCCAAGACAAATGCCGGGATTGGGCCTGCATCCACCGAACTTTTCTGCTCCACTCTGGCTGAAGGTAGGTCACACGCATCTTATACGAAGTTAGATATACTGGGCTCTGTTTGACTTCCTGATGTTAGATGCACCAAGATCTCCCCACACACCCACACACCCACACACGTGCACGTGCACTAACATGCACGTGCGGCCAGCATCGCTATGAAAACAATTAAAACACAGGAGCTGGAGTTACAACACACAGAGGAAGGGTTACTCCCTCTGTGTACACAATTGCTATTGCTATATATTTCCATAGAAAATAGTTGTTTGCTGCTAAATAAATGTTTACCATATCATATAGAGCATATTTAAAGATTGTTTTCCCTAAATTTACTGTCTGATATTAAGCAAAAAGGAGTGTGTCTGTTTCATTGCCTCTCTCTAGTTCACCCAACGTCGACACATGAACCAACGGCCACTTCTACAATATGGGACGAAACGACAGATTTCACACCAGGTGCATAGTGTGCTTGTGCTTATTGTGGTATTATCGGAATGTCACTGTACATGATAATACCACAATGACGATATTATGCATCTGCCAGTGCCCCCTGACCCCCCAGAATTGGAGCTGGTCGAGGTCAAAGATAAAGCGGTTTCCCTTCGCTGGACTGCTGGGTTTGATGGGGGCAGCACCATCTCCAGCTATGAGCTGGAGTCCAAATCCTTAAATGGTAATCACAGCAGAGACATCTCTTTAGTTTTTGATGTGACGTGATCTTCCTCTCTATTCCAAGCAATTTGATATACTATTAAATGCAATTTTTAACCTGTTTAGCCTCCTGGGATGTGACAAGGAAAATGGGAGACTTCAGTTCAAATCAGAGCGAGGCCACAGTCATAGAAATGCATCCATCTACGTACAACATTCGCATGTTTGCCAGGAACAGCATGGGCAGGAGTGAAGCCAGCAAAGTCCTCACAGTCATTATCAAAGAACAAGGTGTCGTTTTTTTGTGTTGTTTTATGTGTGGCTAAAAGCTCACATACAGTATACAGCAGTTACCCTTGACAACACAAAACATGTTTCCACCATTATACAATTTTTCCCATCTGTTTACTGTAAGTACTCTTGCAATGTGATAGGCGTTGTATTTATAGAGTTTCTCTATATTGGTTTTGGGTTTACAGGTCAAGACTGGAAACATCTCTCAACCGTATCTGCTGTCACTCATGTTCCTGTGAGTACAATGCATAACAAATAACATAGGGCTGTGCAATTACAGTAATCTCATTTGAATTAAGTTGCTATTTCTATTTTGGCTCCTAACAATTACAAAAACAATATAATCGAGGAATAATGATTATTTTGCACATTGCGTTAAAGTCTTATTTTGTCTTGTGCTCTGGATGGCAGGCGAATGCTCACTTTTGCCGATTACAGGGTGAAAGTTAAATATCAACATGAAAAGTATTAAGAGACATTTCACAGTTGAAGTTGTTTTCGCTGTTCATTTGTTTCACTGTCTAGGTGCAGTAAATGCAACATCTTTCCAAAGTCAATGAGTAATCCTATTTTCAATACTGACCAAAATAATCATGATTATTACATTTTCCATAATCAAGCAGTCCTAACTTAATAATGGTTCAAAAATTAACTAAGATAAGCAGCCCTCTAGGCCACAATGAGTTAAAATAATTATTAAATTATTATTTCTATATTTTTGTATTACTGTACATATTCATATTATTCTAATTACTTATTTTAATTTTAATTTACAATTTTACCACTTACCATACTTTCATACTCTATCATCAAATGTCATCATGTTACATTTAAAAATATATTTTTAACTAATACACTGGTCAGATAAAATGTATTTCTGGAAATGTGTGGGTCACTACATTACAAATGTAATTTATTGTGCTAATACATCACACCGACATGGCTGGAGAGGAGGTCCATGGGCAAAACGTTGTGTTATCTTTATCTGTGAAACCTGTTCTAGGTGAGCCCTGATTACAATCAGGACCAACATGTTGCTGCGATTGTGGTCCCGCTGTTGCTGGTGGTGTTGGCCGTTGCCATAGCTGTCACCTGGAAATTTCACCGTGAGTAGAACACTGTTCAGGTGTTGCTACAGTTCTAAGATTCATAGACATCCAGAGTCTTCTTCTCTTTTTTTCATCTTTTATGCCTCATTTTCTTTTCACAGGTATTAAAAGCAGCAAGGGTTGTTTTGGGAGGTGAGTAATAGTTAATATTTGAGCACACATGAGCACCAGTACAGCCTAATAAAAGGCTTGGTTCTTTGTTCCTGTGGAATGAAACCATCCTTCTACCTCCTGTTTGCAGATCGTTGTTCACCAACGTCTCACTACGTTTCAGAAACTCTGAGGCAGTTCAGGATCTTTAGCCGTCCTGCTGAAACATAAGAGTTGGAGATAGTAAATGGTTTTGATAATTGTGCAAACAGTAATACGGCCCTTATGATTCTGCTTAGGCCACAATGAGGAAGGACACACACACACGCACGCACGCACGCACGCACGCACGCACACACACACACGCACACACACAGCTACTGAAGTTCACGAAGCTACTAATGGAGGTTATTGTATATGCAATTACTGAAAGTTGAAAAAATACTGTGAAGAAGTGTTGATCCTTTACTATCAATTGTTTCATTGTTGGTTGATTGTCAACAGATTGTTTGTTTGTTTGCTGTTTTCTTTTATTTTTCTACTAACTAATCATTGCTGCAAATGAACATGGATTTTTCCTTGGAATGTATCTAAAGGCTGTTATCAAGATCATCACTTGTGTTTAAATAAACACACTTTCTAAGATACATGTATTTGATTTGACTGGGTTATTGAACCACCATCACACATTGAAAAGATTCAATAGCAAAACATTGTTGTTGGTTGATAACAGGTTTATCATAACATTTACATTAGCCTACATGCACATCTATAGGTGGAGATTTCTGATATCTCAATATGTAGAACAAGTGAATGTTGATAACCCTTACTGCATTATTTCCATATATTTTAAATTGTGCCAGGGTTCCTGTATTTACAGTAATGTTTTCTTTAAATACCTAGACATGTCCACCTTATACATTGATGTAGAAAAGGCATACGTGGTTCAATAAGAACTCACAAACATGCAGAAAATTAAGTGTTTGATTCGCAACCTTTTCTGGGGGATGAATTTGCCATTTGTAAAATGTTGCACGTTCTTTTATCCTGCTCAGTTTTTATTAGATTTTTTTTTAGTTACTGTTGGAACAGTTATTGCATGAATATACATGAATTACTCTCTATATGATTGAAAAATAGTTACTGTTGAAAATTGGAGTGCATATTAATACATTTGGCAATGCTTATTGTGAAAAAAATGAGCAAGATAAAAGAATATGCCACATTTCACAAACGGCACCTCATTCCACAGACCCGCCTGCTTTATATGTCCCCGCAATGTTCAAACAAAATCTACCCCCATGTGCACGTTACCTATATTTACAATACAGGCTAGTGGTTATAGCCTGTATTTAGCTGGAGAACATCGGCAACCAGAGGGCGTGAGAGCCCCACAAGTGAGTTGACTGCGTACATCGCAGCGCTTTCTCAGGCCTGCCATCAGTCATCTCTCAAGAGACGGGCGTCAGGGCCAACTACATTTCCATCCATCTGTTCGGTAAACCTCTTAATTGTCCTAATTAACAAGGATGAGGGGTAGATGTGATACATTTAAGGAGCTGTGCTGCCGGTGAAGGGGGGATACCTCCTTCTGCTCCTTCACTGGCCTACTAGGCCTAATCACATGAATCAGACACATATCTCATGGCAGAGTATTTGGATTGTAGCCTGTCTTCTCCTTTATTTATTAATAACTCAATATTCAAACATTATCAGCAGTGGTTCTTTAAATACTTTTGAGCCCTCTTATGAAATGTGTATTTGCTGGCAGCATATATATGGCACGCTATATGTGTATATATATATATA